>JABMBR010007841.1:0-52052 GCA_018881525.1 Meteorus sp. PSUC_FEM 10030008 | reverse complement strand
TTTTTAGAATATACAAATATAAAAGTGAAGATATTGAAAGTATAGTCCTGGATTACTATGTTACCACAGTAATTTCTACATTAATTTTTTCTCCGTGTAGTAAAAAACACAAACTAATGGATGAGTTTATGTGAAGTAATTCATGCCAAAAAAGTGTGCGAGTTTCGGCATCTTAACTCACCATTACAACTTTCAAAACAAGTCTGCAGTGAAATTGCAATCATCAAACTCGTGACAATACAGCCCAACGCCATGATCCCGCCGAACACAACTGACACAGATAGTTTCTGTCTAACTACACTTCAAAGTAATAGTCTGAGTAATCTAAAGTATTGGTAATGCTTCAATGATTAACGACCATTAATGTATACCTCCGTCATGACTGAAGCCTTTCTATACTACAAGAAATCAGTTGAGCTATATTTCATCATTTTTTGTGATAGTATAAAAAAAAATTACACGGAAACTATAATTTTTATCGAACCTCACGTCAGTCATGTAATTCGAAGTCGCTCCGAAGCATCATGACACATATTCGATAACAATCCTAAAGTATCAATTACTATTTTAGGAAAACCAGATAAGCATGAACGTTCAAAGTGATAAATTTAGGAATGTTACTTGTGATAAACTAATCTCATTAATTCACTTCGTGAATAGGACGATCATATTCATAACACATCAAAACCATTACATTGATGGATTGTGAAAAGATCGTTAAATATCTGAATTCTCTGTGAGAACACTGGTAGAATTGTAATTTTTTATGTACATATGTTGTATTTCGAAAATTAAAAATTGCGACAAATATATTTTCTTCTATACAGCAACATTTGAATACATTTTCTTTTCAATGAGTAATTTTTTCTAATTCCCATTTAGATTCTTGATGAATTATCTACAAAGTCTATGAAAATTCTTCATGTTAATAAGTAGAATGCCCATTATCCATACCTTCTTTGATTTTCAGAGAGGAAAGAATGACTATCTTGTTTTTTAATTCTGGCCAGGTAATGAAACATTTCTTCACTACATGACACTTTTTCCTCGATTTTCACTGGCTGTACGATTGATAACTAGACAATCTATAAAATGTCTATAATGAAGATAAGTTACTGGTATCAAGCAAATATTTCTCCATAAAAAGAACTGAATACAAAGTTGCTGATACTACCGAAAGTTGGAAATCATGTAAATTCAATTTGACTTTTTTCAGTGTCCTCTTTTACACCTCGACCGTATTCTCGTGAATGTAATTATCTTGTTCAGCCTTTTCATCAGTTCATGATTTGAATGAAAAGCGAAAAGTTCAGAAAAAAGATTCGCTGAGTATATTCGTGGAGGGGTGGATCGATGGAAAATCATTAGAACCACCGTGTATATCAATATATTCATATACATACACACTTACAGTTTGTAAAGGCATACCATTTTCAATGGTTGTACATTCACAACTGAGTCTTCACCACCGTACATCAGTGAAACACAGGTAGGAATTTCTGATATTACATACCTGAATGTGGAATGTTATCTCTCATCCGTAACAACCTCGGGGGTTGTGCGCGTATTCCTCTCAAATATATATTTACAATATACATGTGCGTGTATACATCCACATATTCACCCTTCACACCCTCTTTCGCCCCTAAAGCACTTGTATCATCTGTAGAAAATTTATCAGCTACGCAATATACCGATTCACTTCTCATCTCTTCTTTATTAACTTGCGTATTATTTTCTAAATTCTTCACTGAATTAGAGAAAAGGAAAACAGAACGAAACCAATTTAATAAGAGAATAGAATTTCTTCTATTGTCAATAAATCTCATGATCACGTCAAATGTGTTTCTACTTTTTTTTTGAATAAACAAAAACTTGTTCTTAATTTTCAGTTGATGAGTATACGGAATTGATTTATTTATTTTTAAATGGAAGAATAAAAATCAAGAACTTTTGTTTTTTCATTTTCGCTTCTTGTTTCATTTGTTATTTGATTAGTTCTTTTATATTGATATTTATCACTGCGTTTTGGACACTCATCAACGAAAGTGGGTTGAATGTTGAGATAGGTCGTTTCACAAGGATTTAGTGCCTTCGTTAAGCTTCCCGAGTTTCATTCAATTTTCTTCAATTTGCGGCAATTTGTGCTTATGATATATAGCAGATATGTATAGATAACTTCGCACATGCCACCAATACATGCGATGTCTCTCAATTCAGTGGATCCAATCGAATGTTAACGATATTGACATTTAGCACTGTGTCAATATTGTAGTTCAACTTGAAACTGCAACAAAAAATTAATTAATGATAAAAAATTAGAACACAGTTGAATAATAATTGAATCATCATACGCAGATTGTGAACACTTCATGGTTGCTGTTCCATCGACCAATTTAATTCGGTTACGAATGTCGTTCGCGTTCACTCCGATCACAAATTTCACTGAAATTGTTATTCAATCATTAATTGGTGGCAAAATTGATGACTAACTCAATATTAGATTTATGTATAATTGAAACCTTTCACCAGCAAACTTGATAAAACCTAATTGAATTGACTTGAGTACTTCCACATTGTGTTACCAAATTCCAACCTTAATTCAATACGTAAACATTTGAAATTTCGTATCTTGATAATGCCAGGTCTGTCGTGATATTTGTTATACTCTCGCAAAAAAGATTTTTCCTGTTATTAAAAGTATCATCATTTGAATTCAATCAGAAATATGCCAGTTTGTCAATGAAACAAGTAAAACAATTTCCAATACCCTGGAGAAAGTTCCATTGCATCCACTCGAGAACATTTTGAACATTCAACTTCGTGATATCTTCATAATAACAAAACCACAGCAAACGATAAAATATTTGAACCTTGTTGAATATCTCACGAATGAAATATGTTCAAATATTCATATGGAATGTTGGAATTTATTAAATTGAAGTTGAACAATCCATGTGTAAACATTGAAGTTATAGAAATATATTCAACAACAAATGGAATCACATTTATTCATATACTGTGATATTCAGCACAAACGAGAGAGTGTAATGAATGAGGTACTGTTGAAATTCAGATATTTCGAATGGTTTCGCGGATCGTTAACTTTGTTGCAGACCTACCACTAATCCTCACCGACCAGTTTGAAGTATCATTTTGAAATTATTACGTTCTAGTGTACAAGAGAAAGGGAAGAGGATGGCAACAGTGGTGAACGATTATGATGATGATGATGATGATGATGATGATGATGATGATAATGATAGGACGAGGTGATAGTGGGGCAGAGACTCGCTTTCAATATTAGCCAGTGCACGTATGCTTTCATTAGACGTTACCTTCAAGCGTTTCAATTTAACGTACAACTACCCTCAAGCCTCGTTTACAAGTCTATAATATCCAACTCGCGGTACCACTATAAATTGCTCACCAGTACGTATGGATGCAGATAGAGTGCTTTATCTGTGTATGAGTATTGAGTTCCAACCATATCTCACGTTCCAACCTTTGCTAAATAACTTGACCAACTATTCCACTTCGTATGAAAAGCAACGTTTTGTTATTTTTTGATGAACGATAAATCAAAAAGGAGTGAAGAAATAGTAGAATGGTGGATTAATTTATTGTTTTTTCTGATTTTACTCATGTTCTAGCACTCCGTGATGAGATAATGAGAATTATGGAGGACTTCAAAGTGTTTCCTGTGATTGATTTTTAATTCGCCTGAATAATTTTTCATCAACAGCTGCGCGTGAATTTTTCTGTTTTTGTTAGCATCAGAGCTAATTATTTTGAGCGCAATCGTGGTAATTTCATTCAATGAACCACTGCAACTCGATTGAAGACACGTGAGAAAATACTCTCGTGAATTCATAAATTCATGATCCTTCATGATCAATAAAAGTTCTTAATATTTATTCACTGTTGAATATTCTTTGGTCATTATTTTACAAACTTAAACAGGTATTTGTTGGCAAAAGTTTTTCGTGGTGTTTTTAAACGAACCTGCGAATTTTCCAGTAGGCGTTTGTGTTTTTTTTCTCTCCTTTTTTGTCCGAAGATGTCCGCATACGCGATGGTTATCCAAAGTTTAATTAGTTTTCGAAATGTATGGGAGTAAGCTTGGGTAAAGTTAAGTTTACTACGAAGTTGTAGTCTATGGCAGGACAATTTTCTTTAGGTAGATGTTCAAGTTTTTCAATTTACCCAACTGGTGGAACGAGAAAAAGAAGAGCAACACCTATAAGAGTAGGAAAGATATGAAAAAAAGAGAAGAAAGAGATTCAGCGAGGCAACTCTTGTTGACCCTCGCACAAAACCTCTTCCATGATAATATAAACCCTCAACTGTATTAGTTTGATACCTGCAACTCCACTTTCATTCAGATTTGTTTGTTCTCCAATCACTTTTGCTTGATGGTTTAACAATCAAAATAAATGTTGGAAAAAACTCTGAAATTGTCTATGTAATTGTTATTGAATGGTAACAATCGGAAGAATTTCTGTGTTCGTTCACAGAAAACTGTTTCAGTGATGTCTGTTGTAACATTCCAAAGAGAAAGATGAAAAGCTGGAAAAATATTGGAAAATTCATATCAGAATGAATCAGAAGTTTTGGAGACATCGCAATAATTTTCGTGTATTTAAAATACGAATCAAAAATCTGATTACGCAAAAAATTGTCAATAACTTACTTCGTACAAATTTATCCATGTTGGAGATCCTGAACCTCTAAAGCGCTTTCGTACTTCAAAAATATATTTTGCTGATGAGGGTTAAATCTCTATGCAAGTGGATTTGAACAATGAAGACAATTTTTACGTATAAAAGTACATCGTCGTATCCTGCACATGCGATGTTCTTCGCCTTGTCTTCTGGTTCAACTTGGATAACACCCACCGCAAGTCTGCATCGTGCTTGATCCCCTGAGGATGAGGAGCTGGACTTAGTGCTAAAACGTGGCGAGATTTACGCCAAAACTTGAGACCAAACCAAAGATTTATTGTCGTCGACTTTTCCTCTGTTGCAACGACTCCAACAATTCTCTCCAACATTTTCATCGCTCCTGAATTCAAATACCCAATTTAAAAGACATCTTGACGTATTCTCAATTGTGAAGAATTCAAATATTCAGTGCCCACTTGGATTTAAGAATAAAATCCGATTATTCCTCATGACTTTTATCCTGTCTCGTTATCATGTTTTGGTTTGTGAAGAATGTTAAAGTCATACACATGCATTTAAGGGGATGATGCTCGTTTTATGTCTGCGTGTATATTGATGGGTGTGAACAAACAATGGATTTTAGGGGTGTGCCCTTTTCTTCTATACATAAAACAGTACCATGAAAGAGAATGAAGTAGAGAATCTTAACAGCTAAAGTTATGTCCTATCAAGACTAGAAATGATTACAGGACATTGTGTCGATAAATTTACCACCAAATCGCCCGGTCATTCACGATAATTAGGGGGGAACTCCTGGTGTGAAATGTTTTTCAAACCAAGAGATTGATGCGTGATGCAGAAACCCAAACACATGAACAGACACACACACACACCCATCTCACAAGTATAAATGATTGACTTTTATATGAATCATGAATATCTTAAAATAAACATAAACGTCAATCACTGAAGCAAATTCAAACCAGAAATGACATCGAGATCCAATTAAAATTGTGGCAACATTCAAATAATTTATAAAATTCCCCATCATCGAAACTGAATATTTCTCAGTCAATGAAAGCTTTTCATATTCATTCGATTTTTTTTTTTCAAGCTCACGACGATGAAATAAAAGAGACGAAACTCTTCTTCGTGCCCCATTGCGTTTCAGTCTGTTGTATATGTTGTATCGCGCTACCCTCGCACACTATGTGTTGGATTATACCAGACCCCATAGAGGGAAAAATGTAATATAAAAGGCTTAGGAGGCTAAGTCGTTAATATGTTGTACTGCGATGCGTCCGAGAACCGTTACGTATACATTACTAACTCGCAAACATATGTCCTGACGATTATGTATACGAATACATAGATATAGGTATTTTTATTTTTTCGAGTCACCCCAAATATCTAAGAGTGTAAGGGATATCGTTTTTCATCGACTCATTAATGAAGAGAATGAAAACATTTTACAAACGACAAATAATAAGAAGTTTTATATTTTTTTTTTATCGTAAAAAGTGAAAATATTACCAGTCTATTTCCACTTTTTAACTCCCTTCTTCATTTAATTCGTTTCTCGTTCAAATACTGAAAGCTTTATCGCCTCTTTCTATTGAACTCAATTTTACTAGAACTTTATTTAGAAAATCGAATCAGGACTATTATCATCTTGATTAATGACACGATCTAAACTTAAATCTAGAACGAAATCCATTTTAATTCCAAGTGTAGAAATAAGTATTTTAATGTAAATAAATTTGTTCATTGGATTGTGAACTGAACAGAATGAAGAAATAATGTTTAGATAATTTAACAAACAAATTGGATGGTCGGGGAATTTTTTACGCAAAAATTTATTTAGTCAACTTGAATTTTTAGCAACAACTTTTCATCGACAGAAAAGACTAAAATAAACTTGGAAAATTTTGAACTATTTTCATACAAATATGGCGCTTTTATTCACAAATAGAAATACCATCTTGTCACTTTCAATTTAACACAAATCGACAGATCAGAGTGAAAGATATTTATCAAAAGAAAGATGAAATGAATATTTGCCACATGACAACGCAATGTACAACAACGCTTAATATATTTGCGTTTGAATTACATCCCCTATAAAATAAAGGGCGTTTGCTTACTATCACAAAAAAATAGGGAGTATATATAAATACATTGAGTAAAACGGTGGTGTTGCACAGGGTGCGCAATAGTCGCCACGTGTCGACACGTGGACCAAAACTAATTGAGATATGAAATTTACTTGGCACCATAGAGAGAGATGTGTCGTTAACATTTCGCTGTATACAAATACATAAATAGCTACCAATTTTCATCCCTCTGCATTCACACAATTTTTAAATTGAATAACATCCCTCAACAAATATGAATACAAATAAATAATTAACAATTTATGAATACTATTTTGATTGAATGTTCTATCAGAAATAAAATCAGAAATTCATTTGTTAATCGGGTGATTATTGAAAATATTCATCACCACAAATCAAAAGTACGTTGAATCACATCCTGAAATATTCTCCATAACCTACAAAAATAAATTCTCCCTACATTGTTTGTGCACATCATTATAAATTCTCACATTAAAATATAAGTGATAATATTTGCGATATAAATACATGAGGTATATCCTTGTCTCATGAAAAGGTGGACGTTAAAGTTTTTCCCTCGAAAATAGCAACTGCGATTTTCGCGGCAGTCTGCAGTTAATTTAGAAGCCATTCCCGCTGTAAATAGCCAATAAAAGCGCGAAAGTGTCGGACGCAAAGGGAGGTATAGTTGTGGGACGAGTAGGGATGGTAACATGAGAATGGCGTTGGCACGAGTGAGATGGTGAGAAATGGTGAGAGAGTATGAAAGGGATGGGAATGGAAGTCAGGGGTGTAGAACGAGACACACGGAGCAATATTATAAAATTTAATGTCTTGGTTTACGGGCCACAGAGCCTGGCTATAACCTCGTCCCCGATATTTACTAGGCAATCGCGAGCAATATTGCTTCGCCACCACCGTCACTCGCTCGCCACTCATACACCTAAACAATATACAAATGTCTCTATGTATTCATACATTCATCAATTTAAAATAATAAATTTCATGTAACGTATGAGAATACAAAGGCAAAATTCTGATCGATCGACTCTTCGCTTAATCACGAAAATCGTTTCACAGAATTGCAGCACCAAAGTGAAAACTAATGGGGAATGATTTGGTGAAACTCGCACAGTCTCAGTGCAAATATAAAAAATTTTATAATCCAAATTTAAATTTTTTGGCTGAATTACAGCCATTTGATCAAATAAATTATAACATCCCTCGATCTCCCTCAGCTGTGAATCGAAAAACATAATAAAAATTCAACCCCAACCCACTCCTTCATCAAATACCCTCACCTCCACAAAATAAACCAAAATTCCTTCCTCATCACACTGACAAATTCCAAATGGATGAAAAAACGAAATAAAAAAAGCATCAGAAATGAAAACAAACGAAAAAACAAAACACAAAATTTCCCAACAGAATGACCGAAGAACTCCACAATACAAAGGGTGTAAAGCACACACGGCAAGGATCTATCTCTCGGGGGTGGATATATAGATTCTCGTGGGCTGCTCTTTGGCGCACACGTATCAACACATACACATTGTACATTGATATACCACCCAGTATATTTGCACGTGTACACACTCATACATGCATATATACATATACATAGATGAGACGATGGAGAAACGGCAAAACACAAGACATGCGGGGGTATATAACCAGCGAGGTAGAGCAACGTCACCGCGGAAATCAAGAGTAATGCCAACACGAAACTGCACTACACCCCGCCAACAAAGACAGAAAGAGAGAGGGGATATTGTACATAACTCCATGGCTGTGTTTATATATATATATATATGTTGAAATATATAGGTAGAAAAGAGAGGGCTGGATAGCCGATGTGGTGGTCGCCCTGTATATTCGCACGGCCCCGGCTAGCGACGTTCCACCTTCGCGTTTCTACGCCACCTCGCTCGTTCCTCCTGGGAATAACTCCCTTGCTACGAGACACTATGAACAGATATGTATATATACATATATGTAAGTGTAAAATGGAGGGTGAAAGAGAAAGAGGGTGATGAGAAGAATGGGCTGAATACTTCCCTGTGTATGCCTGAAAGATTCGTTGCAACGTCTGTTGTGAATATCCACTTTTGTGCTTTGATTTTCTTTTTATTAATGTCTTTGTATTTCATTTCATTAATTTAGTTATTTTTTTTTTTTATGAAGCGAGTAATATTTTTGATGAAGAAGTTGTATGGAATTGATATCGTTATTCTGAATATTTCGAATATTCTGTGTAATGAAGTTTTTATTAAAATTTCTGGAGAATTTCATTTTGATTGTGTAATTTTATTTGCTCAGTTTGTTCTTGTTCAAGTTTTTTATTTGGGGTTTTCATAGAAAACTTGATGATGACGATATTAATTAAATGATTATAAGGGAATGGTTCCCAATGCGATGACAGAACGAATCGGATGATGAGAGTTGTGATAATCATGCAACAGTCATATTTATTTTTATGAAATATGCATTTAATAGTTTCGCTTTTTCACTAGGTCATTTTCAGCAACATAAAATTATCTGTGCGCTCAGTGTGTTGTAAGAATATTTTTGTAGTCGTAAATATGAAAATGCATTTTTTACGTTTTTATTTATTACCGATGATGAATGTTATGAGATTATTTTATGTCTGTTCAATGGGTTTTTTCACTATTAAAATTTTTATTTTTACCTCACTTTTATCTTTATCTGTCATTCATTATCATTATGGTGATGATCATTGTTATTATCACGACTTGTGTTGCAATACTCATTTTTTTTTACTCCCAGATGTTACTCTACAATGCATCGCTAGAATACACATCAGAGGTTACGTGGCAAACGCATTTGATACAAAGAGTAAGAGGGGATGAACTATATAGTTCTATTCCAAATCCCAAAAAGCCGAAAATGTGGTCATTCGTATGATCGGTCTATAGCCAACACGACTCCCAAGGTAGCAGCCGAAACGTCTTTTAATATACACTATATCTTCCGTGACTCACGATGGGATTTTATTCTCGGTAACCCTCCCCGAATCGGGAATAAATAGTGATAGAGAGAAAAAAAGGAAAAAAGGGATGAAATCTTTATCTATACACCACGTTAAATGCATTTTCATTTATATAATCCGTCTCAAATAGAGCAAACAAGGACAAAAATCAAAGGAAATTTTAATGAATTCTAACACGTTAATTATTTTCAAGTAGAACCTTAGAAGCATCAAGACATGAAACTGAGTAATTTGATTGTACGAATCGTAATTTAGAATAAATATTAGTTCGCATGAAAAAATTCAACATTTTTAGTTATAAATTAAGAAAATTTCTAAAGTTAGTAGAATCCCGAGAAAAAATTCCCGAACAAATCAATTTTCGGTGGAATTATCTTCAAAATCTCCCCCTCAAACAGTGCAATTATCAGAACACAAATACTGACAAATAGAAAGTTATACGCATACATCACACAAGAGACCTCTCTCTTCCTTATCCCCACTCACGTCTGTTTATATTGCAGCAGAGATTAAATTAATTCAAGCAAATTAATTGGTAGTTAAGATGTTTAGCGTTAAGTGAGAGAGAGTCTGGGTTCGCTTCTGCCTCCTTCATTCCCACACCTCATTGTACCCCTGTCTTCGTCATTCATTCCCTCTCTTACCACATCCTCAACTTTGTCTGACTTGGTGCTCCTGCTACCACTTCATCCCTCTATACATTTCCACCACCAATACGATACGATTCCCGCCATTCTGTCCTAATGTGCCGCACGTGCGCACGCATCCTTGTTAATTTCCGTTAATATTTACAACCATGATCCTTAATGGAATTTTCTTTCACTTCATTCTTCCCCCACCACATATCCACATCTATAATTGCTTAATGCTAAATGCATGTTCAACAGCAACTGTTAACACAATGACACATTTGCATTACAGCGTAAAATGTTACATAATGTTGAATTGACAAATTCCATAAAATATCGACTAAGAAGAAGGAAAGTGAAGAGTAAAAATAGCAACAACTACAAAGACGTCATTCAAAATAATTTTTGTTTATTTTATCACAATAATTCCACGTAAACTTTTAACTTAAAATTATCTACTTTCTCTGACGTGTTGAAAAAACCAAATTAAAATCACAATGAATATTAATCAACATAAACAAGTGTTTATGGTTAGTAAACAATAAAATTGATTAAATGCGTTACAAAAATAACATCGGAAGTGTCGGTATCGAGGTACATAATCGATTGTGATAAGTTTTTAGTTTATCGTGATTATCATAATCATCGTCATTATCAGTTGAACAAAGATTATCTAGTGCTACTCCAAACAGCTGGTGATAAAGAGATAAAACATATTCAACACAGATGAGAAGAATTCCTAGCGTTCAAGAAACCTTGATAAGATTTTTTTGGTGATCATCCGCACCCAACCTATCCAATATCCATTCCTGTATGATGTTTTCTACTTTATCGACCCAATTGTGCTGGTTAATTGCATTCACTGAAGATGTATAAACCTCCGTCGATAATTTACCTACACTAAGCAAAAAATTCTGGACATTATTAGCAAGACAAATTGTGCAACATAATGAAAGAGAACTCCATTATGAAGTGTAATCAAATAGAATTTTATGTGGATAAATTTTTATCGACATAAGTTCCAGGATTGTGCGACGATATCAAGTGCTGAGTGTTTTGTTATTCCTTCAGTCGACTGCTGGCATAGACAGTCAATGGAAAAACTTGTTTATGAGTTATTCCAACGTTTGATGATACTGTAGACACTTTTACAAATTAATTTTTGGATGTAACTATGGACAAGGATCAATGTGAAGACTTTATCTGTTTGATGGCGCTGCGAACATTTTATTCATTTCATTTTCTACTTCATATTCTTCTAACTCGATCAATCACAATTATGTAAAGTGAAAAGAGCAATTGATTGTACTAAAGTAGAATTCAATGAAACGAATAAACACTTTGTTAATTATATTGAATCATTAATTATCCGTTTAAATTAGTTTTTTTCCAGTTCACTACATCTTCGATCACATAACATTCAACATCAGGCACTGATGAAAAAAAGGGCTGGAAAAAGGTCGTAAATGATAGAACTAGATAAAAAAAAATAGTCTGAGTGTTTCAACAACTGAGAAAGAAATAGTGAAACGTACTTAACGAACGGAGAAGTTCATTAAAAGCGAAACAACATTAGTCAACCTAAAATTACCCGTCCTGATTCAACCTCCGCTGCTTCTCATTCTGGCACTTTGCCCATTGCTCCGCCTCCTTTCTCTACTTTTACTAAACTCTCTCTTTCCGTCTTCCTCATCCTCATTACTCCCTCACCCTCTCTTCTTTCAAAGATAAATTTCCCTGCTTATAGACAGTTCATTTATTCCAGTGATATTATCATGAGAAAAAAAAAACCAATGAATATTCCAAGCACCTATCCACCTACGACGATGAGTAGGACATCACCCTCCGATAGGAAATAGATCCTCATCCTTCGCAATGATGTGACGGCACCGATGACGATAACCAGAAGCGCGGGATTGAAAGTTGTCCCGAGAAATGTGAGCAGATTGGCAATAGATATCAAATAAAAAAATGAATGAAAAATGAATTATTGGAAAGAGTGAAAAAAAAAAAAAATAAAAGAATGAAAAATAAATGGAAAAATAAAATGACATCAAATTCAAACGACGCAAAACGAGAGAACTATCTCCTCTACGGGAGATTGTCTTTCCTCTCGTTGCATTAACAAACCTGAGAGAGAATTACTGTCACTACTCAAAATATATTTCACAATCTCAGATATTCTACCTACTCGATAATGGAAAACGACTCATTGCCACCATTGCCGATCATCAAGAAATTTCATTATTTCAAATTGTTCAAAGGAAGGAACTTGGAAAGAGCACCGATTCCCATCGAAGTACGTGAAAGAGATGTGGAAAGGAAGAATAAGAGAAAGATGAATAGTGTAATCATCGTTCAATGATAGATGATAATATGACAAGAGGAACTGTAGACATTTCCTTCTCATCACTCTCACTTTCTTATTTTTCCGTTTTTATTCGTCGTTGATTTTTTTTCTTATGAATTTATTTTATGTTGTGACTGTGAAAAATTATTATTTTGCTACTCAACATTGCCAATATTCTCACAACAAAATTGATACTTTGATACTTTGTCCTTTCATATGGACAGAAGTAATGCGAAATAAAAGACATCAATACTTGTGTTCTCTAATTTCTTCACTATTCAACCCAAACTAAATTCTTTTTGCAGTTATTCAATTGTCACAACGACAATAGAACATAGAGAGTGACACAATAAATCCATAATCTATGGAAAACATTAAATTCCTCTCATATTGTACAAATAAATAAAAAACCAGACAAATTGTTTGGTGTTTGTGGTGTTTTGAGAACTCATGATCCAAATAATATTCCATTGGTTTTCATTTCAGTATTATTTTTATTTTATTCTCTTTCATTCAATACATGGAAACGTGTCTGAACGTGTACACAGTGGATATATTTATAAGACACTTTGTATCTCTCAGTTGGTGCGGTAGAGTACGCGTTAACGCCCCGACGGTACCTAATTGGGTGCCCACCCCATGGTGTCCCATTATTCTCGGTGTCAAAATACTTCTCATGGTACCATTGGATACGATGGTGTGCGCGCGAATAAGTGAACTTGAGTAGTGCAAGTAAATGTGGTATACCAACGCAAAAAAAAACTCACAAGTTTTATAATCCTCTCACTCTCCATTTCCTTTTTTTATTATTATTACCTATCGTGGTTTTATTCACTTTCCCTTTCGCGCCGTCTCTCACTGTTGGGTTGCCACTTCTTCCACTTTATGAAAGTGAAAAGATACGAGTAGGTATATATAAAAAAAAAATAATAAAGAATGTTTAGGGACCCCTAAACAATATAATTTCCACACTCGTATCTCAAAGTGTCGGACCGCAAAAGAATCAAACAAAGGAATCGTCGTCTTGGAATTTGTTACGACAATGACAGTGAAGTAGATGAAGATTGTGATGAAAATAGAAATATAAAACGATTTTGTTGAAAATATCCAGCAGATTATTGAGAAAGGAATGAAAAATTTTTAGAAGATTAAAAAAATGATGAAAAGTATTAAAATTAGACAACAGAAGTGAAAATCTGAAAAATATTTTAACAATGATTAATATCATCTCACAATCATTAATAAATCAGTAATAAATTTTTCCAGTTAGTTAGGAAGTGAAAATATTTATAAATAAATTCACCATTGCACATTGATGAACTAAGTAATAAGAAAACTGAAAACTCATTGAAAAAGCGACAAAAAAAAAGAGACAAAAACGACCATAACCCAGATGAGAGAACAAATTTATCTCAACGATGTCTTTTTTCCAAGTATACGACGTGGCTAATGGAATTACATCGAAGGCCCGATAATTGCTGATAATTTGCTGCAACTTCGTTAAGATGCTCATCAGGAGCTTTCTGGTAAGAGAAATGACGATGAGAGGGAGGAAAAGTGATAGACCAAGTGAAATGCTTTCATTTGATTATCACTCGATTCCAATAAATCAATTACAAACATTTCACACTTCAAATGAACCCATAAACACAAACTAAATCTTCAACAAAATAACCAACAAATAATCAGATAACAATTTCCCTCAACAATTAATAACTCCCCCATCCCAATATTCCAATTCTCCATCACTTTATTTACCACCTAATAAATAACGTGACCATCTCTCACATTATATTCTTTGAACTAATTACGTTTCGTCAGTTGAGTGGCCAATTATCGATAATTGCGTAAAGATGTCACTTCGTAAGCGGATTCGTAGCGGTTTTACGGCATTGTATTCGAAAACTAAGCTTTTACTTCCCCTCATCACAATACACATACATAATACAACACAGACATGAAAAACTATTGGTAAGTGTGTTAGTATATTCACATACACAAAAACATTGCTAAAATGACGAGGGGGGAACCGTTACTTAGCATTAAAAGTGTATTCTGCATGTTGCAGACAATAACATGTTGTCACCTCGGACTTTTGCTTCTTTTTTCTCCCCACTCAGTCACTCCAATTTCAATGTGACCATATCAACACATACACATGTATATTAATGCAGTTGTCATGAATGAATGTGCACACGCTTTGGTTTCCACATATACATTGAGATTGCCTTCACCGCAAAATCCAAGCGGTGGTTGCAGTTGGTGGTCTGTTAATACACTCTGACTATTCAGTTTCAACATCCATTTATCGTTAAACATTGCTGTGTGTTGCTTTATGACAATAATTATCTGAATGTATTCATATAAACCATAAAAGGGCGGAGAGACAATTAATTATCGGTAATTGACTTGGTAATAATTGCCTGTCATATGGCTGGATAGAACAGATTAAATGAACAAGAGGAAGGAATATATCAGCAAGGATTTTATGTTGGCATCAAAGACTTTTATTTATTGAGGAAAAGTGAATGAAACGAATTAATCAAAACTGGGTTGAAGTGAAATAAATTTTCGAATTACACGGCAGAAAGTTGTTATGTAAAGTCGGGTGAATTGAAGTCATAGAGGGATAAATATTGTCACAGGTGGAACTACTGATGCAATTTAGTTAGCTGGGAGATTGAAATAGAGTTTGAACTATCCAGCAATCAGAGTTGAATGCTTGGGAAATATTGTAATGTAAATTATGCTGTTACACAGAAGCTTTGCCATCAGTTGAGAAATTAAAATCGTGATTTGAAAAATTCTGAATGTTGTATTCAGAAAATTTTATGGATTTGAAGTTATTCCAGTGCGATTCATCGGGAAAATCACTGAAGAGTTGTTGATAATTAGAATTCCTATTGAAAAAAAGTGAACGAAGGAATAACAACAAACTCAATTAATCAAACACCCTCTGAGAACCCTCACAGGAATCAAAACAAAAAATTGCAATAATCATTGTGAAGTAGATGAAAAAAAAAAACCCTCCAAAACTGTGACGATATAACCCGATTTATTCACGCATGCACACTCAAACAAGACCATAAAACCGAACTGTTTTACTCCTCTCACCCGGCACGTATATACCAGTGCAAAACTCGTTTAAAGATGAAAGACCAACTAACGACTTATTTTCGATAAGGAGGAAAAGTTAAGGCACTTGAGCGCGCATTCGGAGTTATATGTAAGAACATAAACTGCAGAGAGGGCGGGTTATTTTCTCCATGGTCCAAGAGATGATGAGAAGTAGCAAAAGTGAAAGAGAAAGGCAAAGCGTTAGTTATGAACCTGTATGAAACTCAACTTGTGCAATTTCTATCTTCATTTGCATCTTCATCCTCCTTTTTTATCCACAACTTTTTTTTTCTAATTGTCCCAACATGAGCGAATAGAACAGTTGACTGGTACAGCAGTAGAAATCCGGTCTCCGTTTCATTCTCTATTCCTATCCATCCATTTCATTCATCTCTTTTTGCAATGTTGATGCTGTTCATGCTGAAAATACAACAGTTGCGCTTTGGCACAACTCAATTGCCATGTCAAAACGATGTGAAATAGGATTGATGTAATTTGGTTAGGCGCTCACCACCCTAACCTAAATGTTACAGCGTTTATATAGACTTGGTTGTACCGGGTGTTTCGTGTGACAAACGACTTGGGACTGGGGGAGTTGATTCTAATGACTTATGAAGTCAAGCCAAATGACCGAACCGTTTTCCGCCCTCTGCTGTTATATTATATTGGGACGCGCCCGCGCGTCTGTACTCTTTGCCCATCTCTCTTCTTGCTTATATTTAGCTGATGGTATACGCGATGGTGGAGTTGAGAGAGTTTCGAGGACGAGTCACCGTTGTCGGGAAATTCAATAATCCAAAACCTGTCCCACCCGCGAAAACTTTTGTATGAAGATAAACTTGATATTGACATTTTTTTTTTTTTCATTTTCATCTCCATCATTCGGTCGTACGTGTAATATATAATGTGCATTTATTGATTTTTATTATGTCTTTTCGTTCAATTTTGTATTATTCGATTTTTCGTTTTCTCACAGTATTTTCGCTTGATTATCATAAATCAACAGTTCAATTGTTACTGTATGTTGATCAATTCGTAATAATTCAGTTGATGACATTTAATTGTAAAATTTGATGCAAAATTTTGCAACCATCCATTGATGAATGACAAATGTCAATTTAATTTCACAAAAGTACCTCACATTGTTTCTTCCATCGAACACAATTTTAATAACAACATCGCCTCACCTTCATAAAATGCGATTTCAATGGAAAAGTGGTGAAGCAACAGCCGATGAAAATGACATGAAAATTGACTGGACCAACAAAACCTGTCAATACTCGCGACATCATAACAATTGATTGTTGTGTGAAAATATGGAGGCAACACGACATTTTGACGGCACCACTTTCAATATGTGTGATTTTTATGAAAATGATAACGTGACAAAAGCAAAATATGTATTTGCAAATTTTTCATTTAGCTTTGATGATAAAATTTGATGAAAAACTTTTTTGTACTCTTTCAACGACTCTTTCACTTATCGATTCATAAATTATCTGATCGATAAATTCAGATCAATCACAATTGAATGAACAACAAATCCGCGTCCATCTATCCACACAGAATACTGTCAAAATACGTGAAAAAAAAATTTGTCAATCTATAAAAAAATGTTCAATCATTTGAAAATAAGAGAAACGAGAAATTTTCATCAATATAATCTCCGATATCTATTCAACCATCTCGGATACTCTCAATATTGTTCCAATCGCTGCTGCATGAAGCTACACAAATCCAAAAAAAAAAGAGAAAATAATAATTGAGAAAATATAAAAAGATCGAACAATAAAAAAATCGCACAATAATGATCCAATAAAAATCCAAGCATGAAAATGAAGATAAATAAAAATCTTATCTTGACACTCTGATCGGTAAATTCAGTTTACAACGACGCTGGACAGAATGTAGGAAACACCAATATAACACCGGTGACGGAAATATCGACTTTCGAGCTGCCGCAACCCCTGACTCCTTTGCCAGAGCATGCTGCCCTCTTTCCTCTTTCCTCCACCCCGAGCATATATATCTAGTTGCTTTTCTCATGCCGCTATTCCTCCCGGCAATCGTCCCCCTAAGTGCCCCTGGGGGTTGCGAGCAGGAGCAAACTGTGAAACGAGAGTGAAGAGAGAAGAGAAAGAGGAATAAATGCGTACAAACACAAGACAAAATGCGAAAGGTAAAATTGTAGATATGTATTTCTCTGTATGTGTGTGTATGTGTGTGTGTGTGAGAGAGAGAGTGTACAAGAGTGCAAAAGAGTGAAGGAGGGTGGAGAGAGAATAAAAAAGAGAGGGGAAACTGTGTGGAAACGCGTCGCGGCTCTGGTGGCGGTTGAAAGAAGCAATTTAGCCTTAATAGAAAAATCCCCAGCGCCGAAACCAATTTATAAACCCGCAAACATGGCTGGCTGATGCAGACTCGACCAAATCCCAACACACAATACAAATACATACATAATGGCAAACATGAAAATTTATAAATCGCGTCACATGCGAATTTTACAACATGCAAACTCTTTTTTTCGCTTTTCACAACAATGAAAAATATAAATGGGATAATAATAAAAAATTGAAATAAATTGAAATGAAGAATAATAAATGAACACGGGGTTGGATGTGTACATGTGTGAGGTGCACGTGTAAAATGATGGCAACCGCGACTGTTGTCGTGATGAGAAATGCCAGACAAAAATGTGCGAGCAAGAATGGGATGAAAACGCTCGCGCGCACGCAGCTTTCGATAATGTACAGAGGGCGAAACGACGCGGAAAAATGTTGTCCACGTTTTACCACACACCCCACGGTGGCTTTCAATGGAATTTATCTACCATTCGCGGACACTCTCGTGGGCGGTACAGGAGAAATTTTTTTTCATGTGGATTTTGTGTGTATTGCGAGAGAGAAAGAGAGAGAGGGAGAGGGGGGGGGGGAGAGAGAGAGTGATGGAGGGAAGGAAGAATGAAGTTGAGATAGGGGTGAGGGAATGATATATAATTGAGGGAGAGATTCATTGGGGAGAAAATTAATTGGCTGGGACTGGAGAATGTGTATGTATATAAACTATCGACAATTGTATGAGCTTTGAATTTTTATTTCACTAGCGAATAAGTTAAATGAGATGAAAATTGAATTTTGTCCAATAAAAATACTCGTTGAAGAGTGTTTGTGAAATTTTATGCAATTCAATTCCAATCATGTTCATTTTTTATTTCCATTTACAGGGTGATTAAAATAAGAACTCAGATTACAAAGCTTAAAAATACGAAGATTAATTTTTCTCATTAATTTATTTAATTTCTATGTAACAGTTAATTACTCTTGCAGAAAAAATTCCTGTCGTAGTTTCAATTTTCTCCTCAATATTTTTCATTTAATAAATTCAAAACTTTACAATTTTCGTATTGACATTCCCACACGATAAAATAACTGAAATGTAGACATTCAATTTACGATTATTGAAATTGATACGAGCGAACATTACACAGCAAGACATCATCAAACCAATAATCATTTCACAGATAGAATGATAAGGAATTTTATTCCATCCAAATCTTTCTATCATCAATTTACAATGAACAAAAGATGCACTACATAAGGAAAAAAATAAAATTACAGACATATATAACATTTCTATATTATATCACTGCAACACATGGTGACCAAAAGGGTATTCGAATCGGCTACAAAGGTATCCAACAGAGATAAATACGTTGCCAAACGTTGAAGCGCAACTCGATATACATTTTCTGTATGTCTACACATAAAAATTATACGCCCATCCGTGTCAGGCATATGCACACAGCAGGATTCATAATTGTCCATCTGCAACGATGACATTTAATGATAAAAAACGAATTAAAAACAAGAAGAAAGCAAACAGAAAAAAAAATACACACAAAAGCATCTTTCAGTAGATTATGAAAATGAAATTTGGATTACATTCAAAATTTCACTTTGTACATTCAACTTGATGGATTTCATTTAATTTTCCATCACTTTCTAATTTAAATTTTCAACGAGTCTATGCAGAATAATCAAAGAAGCACACAAGTGTAGATTATTAAATTGGTGAATGAAGTAGACATGATAGAGTGAAAATAAGGGAGAAATGCAGTACACATGTACAGAAATAGACGGTGGAGAAAAAAATCAGTGATAACGATTGGAAGTGAAAAGACAGTTTTAAACGCACAAGAGCCCAGCTATATTCAACCCCTCGTCATCGTGACATTGGTCCCGCAGTTTATTTAACAGCGCCCTGGGCATTAGTAAACACCGGGTTACTGCGAATTGGCCCCAGGGCGAAACCGAATGATAGTTAACGTACCGCTAAACGCTATTGCAGAATGAGAAGGTCCACCTCTGTTTTCCACGCACACTTTTGCCCTCTCATTCATTCTATACATGAAAAAAAAATTTTTTTTTTTATTGCTTCACCATTTCAACTCGCGTCATCATTCGTTATTTCCTCCCGCTTGAGTATAAAATTCTCCTCTTGCCCCGTCGTTGATCGGTTCGTGGGTTGTACATAGTCAGTTTGTATTCACTCTTTCTATCTCTTTTATATATTCAATATATATCGCTGTATAGTGAGGGTGAGAGGTGGTGGAAGTGGGAGAGCGAGTTGACAGGAGAGATGGGATAGAATGTGAGAGAGGGTAAAGGGGATGAAATTAAATTTTGTGCTTTTTGTATAGTGCGAAAATCACTGGGGCGACATAACGTGACATTCACCGCTGTGCGCGTTCCACATCATCCCCAAGGGAGTTAATGTACTTCTTTTGTCGTCTATTTCGCACATATTACCATTTGTGTATTCCTTAACTGAGAAATTTCTCTTTTTTTATTTTAGATTTTTTTTTTCGGTGAGGGAATGAAGAAAAATTGGGACAAATTTGAGGTGTTGATGGTTTTTTCGAGATGATTCGATGAATTAATCTCCGAAATTTGATCCTGATCTTAGTCAGACAATTTAGCATGATGAATTTTCATCCCTTCGAATTAATTCTTCATACGATTGACAAGTAAAATAAAATATAATTCAGATATATTTTTCATTTCCTCAACATATTTTAATTGTGTGTATTTTATTCCAAATGAAGTTTCTCTTGACAATTCATGAACAATTGGTGAATGGGAGACAACAGTAAACGGTGCGGCTGCGGTGTATACACAGTTAATTAAGTCGGAGCACTGTATGCAAAACCGGAGATGAAACGATGGCGCGAATACCAAACTGGGCATAGAATGAGTTGAAGAAAATCCGCAAAGAAAAAAATGCGAACGTGCAGAATTTTTAATTATCCAACGAACTTCTTTCCGAAACTCTTCTCAACAACAAAATGACACATTAAAAAAATCCCGATGAATCTAAAAAATGTCGAAGAATTATTTTCTTTGTAAAACATCTGACAATTCACCAAATTTACCAGTTTTCACCAAATTCTCCTAATTAACAAAATAAATTAAAAATATCCTCACAGTCCTTGCATAAATTCACATCTCTACCCATACTTTCAACATATTTACATATCCGCACATACATTTACACCCACTCAACAATAAATATCCCCTGATGAAAAGCATCAGATTAGAGATGAGAAATCTGGCAGAATCGTCGTGTGCTCACTGTGTTGCATTAATCTTTCATTGTAAACTCCCGCTGCGAGTTTTCCCAAACTTGTCAAGCACTTCTCCACAACAACTTCAACAACCACTGAACTCTCCCTCTCTCATCATAGTAAGAGATTCCGTTGCGTCGCCTGAACATTGGACATCAGTTGAAAACGTATCTACACAGGTAGATCCAAACATTTACACAGATATTTAGAAATGTATACATCGACATTGGACAGATACAATGAAAACACGAGAAATATCTGAATGAAAGGGAGCAAAACATTACCACCCGGTGTGAAGAGATTCCGCTACTGGATTCGCTTTATTACCGGATCATAATGTAAACCCGGCAATCCGGTAAACAGTAGCGGGTGGTAAATCTCACTGATTCTTCTTCTAAGCAAAATAGAGTGAGTTTTTCTTCTCGTCTATCCATAGATCCGAGAGTGGTTTCGCACCTCTCAAAAGTATAATATAATATATACAACAGTAGTAACAGAGAGAGGAAAAAATAGAACTGAAGAGCCGATAGAAAATTGGAGCGGATTTTCTTGCTTGAATGTCGGTGGCCTGAACGAAATTAGACTTATCTGCTCGGGCTGATCGCAACATTGCAGCTGCGGCTCGTTTGCTCTCTCTCTCCCTTTCTCCACTTTCAAATCTCTCTCTACCTCCCTTCTCTCGTCATTCCCTCTACCCGCCGCCAATTCATCACAATAAATACGATACAAACCACCGACCACCGATGAAACAAATTCTCTTTCGGACTCTATTTTATTTTTCTTTTTCTTTCCTTTTTTTTTATATTGTCCACGGATTTGCAAACAGTTTTGAATTTCTCCTGGACAAATGTGTATTGAAGGAACTGCTCTTTTCGTTGGACAAACTCAATCTTACTATTGTTGACCAACTGATCGTGTCTGCCTTGCCACACAATGGACACTCTCAAGAGTCGATGAATGCGACAACATTATCGGAAAATCTGCTTTTCTTTATTATTCGTTGTAGTGGATTAAACGGTAATGGAATATAAAAATTACGAAATGTATTGAGTGCGTGTGTAGAAGTGATGGAGAACGGGTGGCGCCACCATGCGGCGTCACCTCGTTATGTTGATGGGCTTAAAATTAGTTTTGAATTAATTTTTTGTCATTTTTAATATGGAGAATGTATTCTTCTCGATAGAAATATTTGATATATCACATCATGTTGAATTATTGAGACGTGTTTTCAGCTTTTGCCGTGTGTGTGTGTGTGTGTGTGTGTGTGCGTGTGTGTGTGAATCCCTGCACTCCATTAGAACCATATCACCCCTTTTGAACCAGATAAAAAGTTTTATTTAAATGGATCCCATTTGTGCAATGATAAAAATCAAAAAGGGCATTAATAGCAGCTTGAAAAAACTTGCAGACTCTTTCATATACCTGGTTTACTATTTCTCAAGTGCACTTTCCACTACTTCACATACATATATTTATCTCTTTTTGTAAAAGTGACTGGAGCTCTAGTTATAACTGTCTAATTTCAATTCTGATGATGTTGATGGGATAAATACAACTTTCCTCATACTTGTGACGTCCAATGGCAAAATGTCATTGGTAAACATTTTTTCGTTCCTCTTTTTTTGAAGATAAAGATCACAGATATGAGTATTACGTTGCTCTTACGATATCGCTGATGCTCTGATTTTGGAGACGTTCATTCTCCCATGTTACCCAGCTTAAGAAAATAAAATGGAGTCTAAACAGGAGTAAAAGTCGAAATGGAAGGAATTTTGGGAAATAGATAAAAAAGATTTTAGGTCAATCGAATTTTCGTTGGTTTTCCTCCCTTGGTGATGAGAATTTCACGATGTTGATCACAAAACAAAACGTAATTTAGCACTTCACAATGACAATTGAATACAAATGTCCATCTACATTTTTGTGGGACTATTACGTAGATTAAGTTATATAAAAACTAGGAAAAAAGATGAGAAAGCCGGAGCGTACAAATATATAAAATTGAAAATACGACATGGGGTGAGCCAAATGTGGATTTCATTGAGCAAACGTGTAATTTGCCATGATGGCTGGGATCGATTTTGAGTGGCCACTGTTTCGTTACGGTCGGATATCTTTTGTGGCAAACCCGGTGGGCGTAAACTTCCCCCTTGGGCAAAAAAGCCAACTGGTAACAGCGATACTATGAAAAATTGTTGCAAGCAATAGACGAGGAAGAGAAAAACTGGAGATGGAAATCGATTCACCTTTTCATTTCTTCATTGAGTGCAAATATACAAACCTAAACCAACAACGAACATAAACACAAAACAGGGAGCAGACAAAGAAAATGAATACTCCACTCATAAATGTTCTCCAAAATTGGGACAATTCTAAAAACCGGAAGTGGTTTACTATTTTTCCCACATTAATTTCCACTCCTTCATGGATTTTTATCACAACAAAAATCAGGATCAAAATATCGAGCGAGAAACCATTCACATCTACCAATAAGTAAACAAATATCTCAATCATTCCAGCTTTTCAAAAACTCTCACATAAATCCAATGAGTTCATATCAATCCAATAAAGGTAATCCACATATTGGTTTGCGGTTCCTAATCTCCATCATACACAGCAATCCAACATCAAAGGACTATTCCAATTCCTCAATTTAATATCGAACCAAAAGTGACTTCTGTAATAATCCGAACTGTCCCAACATTGACCCAAAATCCCACACGTAATTAACAAAAATACATAAACCTCTTAAAACAATTCCATGATGAATAAATAACCAGTAATAATCCTTAAAACATCTCCAATTCTACAAGACCACCAAGAAAAAATTCGCAAAAACCATTCACAATTTTAAAAGCACTGCGAGATAAATGCGAGAAGCGACATGAACGTCGTCTCAATACAGGATCATACGACATCCAATTGAACGTAATAGCATGAAGGGAAATTCTGGGGTATCAGTTGTATCAGCAATCCGAATAGGCGGTGTATACCATCACATATATGCTTGTCATAAGTATATATATCTACACAGATATAGAGTGTAGCAAAATGGTGTACATGGTGATAGGGAGAATGCGAAGCACCTGGAACGCGGTGCATTTTGCTCGTCAATCTATGAGGAAACAACAGAGTATATAACGACGCGCACAAGCGGTAAGCTTTACCTCGTTTCAGGCAATTACAGGGGATGCCTGAATCCGCCACAAGAATCAACCCACCACCGCGGTGCAATGTTGCACCCTCAGGCGCGCGCGCGTCTCTTACTAATACCCCACATACAAACTGTACATCTTCTTTGCCCATTCTCGATTTCCTCCTTCAACTCATTCAACCCTACATTTTGCTATCTCCATTTCCAAACACACACAACTGAAATTCACACTTATACACATTGAACACAAATTCAAACATGCACATATACACATTGAAAATGACAATGTACCCTTCTGTTACGCCAACACCAGTTCACAACTACCCTTACATCCACCACCATCAGAATTAACCACCCTTTCAATTGAGGACAAATTCAAGCAAGAAAGAAAATTATATAAATTTACGTGTGATAAATAAAGATGGAAATAATAAAACAGACACTCCCACATCAACTATTATAACATTGAGCACCACTGAACTCGCCATGATTTCGTGCAAAATGCTACGGGATTGGTTAAACGTTTGACTCCAACGTGTTGGGATTGGTTCAAAGTGGTATACGCCTACCATACAACCAATCTCCAAGCTCCTGCCTATCTCATTGTCCGTTTCGCACTCGGTATATTCAGCTCTCTCACTCGCATCACAC
The DNA here is from genome assembly GCA_018881525.1 of Meteorus sp. PSUC_FEM 10030008. Classification (NCBI taxonomy): domain Eukaryota; kingdom Metazoa; phylum Arthropoda; class Insecta; order Hymenoptera; family Braconidae; genus Meteorus; species Meteorus sp. PSUC_FEM 10030008. Next base: position 26,740 of record JABMBR010007841.1, on the reverse strand, counting down.
TGTGTATAACCTCAAATATCAAATAAATGGGTCTGAGAGAGAAGTAGTTGAATGGGGAAGGTGGTGTGTGTTGAACAAGCAGTGGCGCGCGCGTTTTCACCAATGTAGATATATATCTATGTATATACGTATATATATGCACGGTAACTGTACTCATATACACGAGTTGAATGTATATGCCACCGTTGGTCGAGGCCTCGGCCATCAGCCGGCGAGTAGTGCACGCTCGCACGACCCACGGATCACAGGGACAACAAAGTGGTGTGTGAGAACATCATCGAGCCAATTCGCGACACAAAACAGAGAGAGATTGCATACATATGTAAATTTTTTGGAAAAATAAAAATGCAAAAATTTTATTTTCACTCAGTTCATTACGGATTTTTTAACTTGGCTTAGTTTTTAACTAAAAAATTCTAGTTTAGTGATTTTTTTCACGTCAATACGCGAATAATTGTCTTGTGTGTGTAATCAATTGAAAACATTTATTGTTTAGTGTGATAAACATGATAATTTATATTTCTAAATATTTTTTTAATCGGGAAAGTGAAAATATTTGAGTGTTATTAACGATGAGAGGGGAATTTATTGACATTAATTGATATATATTTGATGCTGGGAAATGAACTGATTGGTGAAGAATATTAGTGAATATTAATTTTATCTATAATGTGCGTCACGTCACAATTATTTGACACGCAAAATCGTCTACAGCGGTAGAAGAAAAAATCAAATTAGACAACTCAATGCCGTCGTTCAAGATCAATATCAACTGGCGGATCTTGATTTATATTGTTGTCATCTATTAGCGATTGAATCAGTCAGTAATTCATGCAAATATCAATAGCAGAAGAGTATTAAAAAGACATCACAGTGATAATTTGACACTATTTACAATGGCACCACCAATGCCATTCGCCCGAACACCGAAGAAAAGTAGTCAAGAAATGGTAGTTTGTGTGAAACCTGCAAATAATAATCCACAAAAACACAGTATTGACTATATATTAAACAGTGCTGGCGAGAAGATTAATCATCGAGAAATTGAAGAATTGACGAGGGACACTCAGGAGAGCACTGGTAGTTTGACAATTTCATTACTCACAAATAATTCTTACTCTTTAAGATAAAAAGAAAATTAAAAAAACCCACGAATTAAAAAAAAACCCATGGAACACATCGAATTAATCCGAATGTTTTAATGAATTTTAACAATTACTGTAACAATTATTGAACGAAAAATTCTAGTTAGTCACTAATTACATTTGAAGATAGTTCAACTTACAAATAAATACTAAAACTTCATTTTCTATTTATTTTCATACGTTGGATTTTTGATAAGAAAATAAATTTAGTCATGAAGTGTAATCATATTTTATGATTAATTTAATCGTGATAATTGAGAGAGAAAAGGTCGGAGTAAAATTAACTCTGACGTAAAAAGTTGGTGGTTTTGTACACACGTGGAATATAATCGTGAATATATCGCGCTTAAATCAAGCAAGTGCATGGACAACACACGCATACGAACAATTTGTGTATGTATATTCGTATATGGGGCGCAATGAGCGTCCGACGGCGACTAAAACGTTCGTCCCACACAACCCCTCACTCGCAACACGCGTCCTCATTCAATACATAGACATACACATGTATATACATATATTTACGTATGTCTTTATATATTTACACACTAAAAGGGGCGAACGACGCAATTAATCACGACGATAATCAGAATTAGGAGTCCAACCGCGTGTCTAGATTGCCTCCGGCCAGTGAATTCAGATCGAAACAATTTGGTCGAGCGAGTAAAGTAACAGCAGAAGCAGGCGATCGTAAATAATTCATGATTAATTAGGGATAAAAGACCACATTGACGAAATATATAATAATAGTAACAGCAATAATAATGATTAACATCTTAATTCCACTTCAACTTTTTTCATCCACACGAACTTTAATGTAATAATTAAAAACCTCTTCCGAAAAAAATTACAGGAAATTTGAATAAATATATAGGCGATGGAGGAGTGAAGAAAAAAAAATAATACAAGAACTCACTTCATGAATTAATAATATTTCGTATAAATTATTGCAAATTGTGCTTAAGAGTATTTAAATACGTTAAAAAAATCGTTTTTTATCTTTTTTTTGTGGCCTGATACTAATTTCATTAACTGTTATGTGCTCAGGAGAAATTGAAATCTCGGAATTTTGTTAAATAAAACATGAAACTAACCGAGACTAAAATTATCAATCAAATTTTAAAAATTATCGCACGATTTTAATCATTCTTACATCACTTCTCTCACTAAATATTCATTGAAAAAATTGTTTATCACTTGCACAACACTAAATATTCAATATCCTCAATTCTAATATTCACATATTATTGACTAAATTGAAGTTTTTAGTTTTCAATTTCCCTCGTGAACATACGATATAAATAAATACCGACGATTGTGCGATAAAATAAAATGAAGTCCATTATCGATGAAAGCGAAAGATGAAAAAATAAAATAACAACATAAAATATGAGACATGTGAGGTGTAAATATATAGACATATACATACGAATGAATGTCTATATATGTCTAGCATATACACTGCCACCAATGTCAGCGTATAATTGGAAAATCGTTATTATCAGCGAGTGATCTCACATAGAGTTCTGCTGCCACGACTAATTTGTCGCAGAGACTGCGAGTGAAATGATACCTACACGAGTACAAGACCTCACACGCATACATATAACACACACCCACACACATGTTGATATAAATGCATAAACACAAACTTATATCAATTTTTCAATCCAAAAAATTTGTAAACCCCGATAAAATCAGTTAGTATCATCAACATATAAAAACGTTTCCATAATTGAACAATCTTCACATTTATTTTCATAATTATCATGCAAAATGTTAAAAAAAGAAAAAGTCGTAAAGTAAAAAATCAACTCGGTTGTATCATCAAAGTACTCCAATCTTGTACCACTAATCGAATTATCATCAATTATGATACCGCAAGTTGTATAAAAGTAAAAAGAAAAAGCGTCATTTGCCCACTTTCGAACTGAATGAGCGAAAAAAAAGACACACACACACACACAGAGGCAAAAAAGAAACCACAAGATAAAATAATAAATTATGTAAAAACAAAATAAAAATGAGTGAGTATGATAAGAAAAAAAAGAAGAAATAAAAGGAGATACCGCGCTCTTCGAGAGCTGAATTGACGTGTCTACTAATGGATCGTGTTTTCTTGCTCCTTCCCGCGTGCTCAGACTCTTTCACGTCCTTTTTATTTGTCTTCATCACATATTCCTCACTTCCTTCTACATCCTCAATACCACTTTTTTTTTTATCACAAACTTTTTCTCTGTCTTATTCTGATGTATATAATCTTCAGAACCGCTATACAGTCGTTTTCGATAAAAGTCTTTTAACTCAACGGACAACGAACGCGTATTGGTATAGTAAAATAAAAAAAAAAAAACAAAGAGCCAACATGAAATTTTTATTACGATGAAAATAAAATCGAATGAAAATAAAAAGTGAGATTAAATATTATTGAGTTAATCGTCTAATGATAGTTATTCATTTAATATTAAATAAATATGGAGGCGGTTTAATGTCTATATTGCGTAATATATTGTGAGTAATTTTCTCACACAGCCTTGTACATTCATTATATATTTATACATATGTCAGTGCATTGCTGTCGTTGTATACCATAAAAAAGCAATAAGTGGTAAAAATGTGAGGGCTGTGCTCGTAAAAACTCTTTTGTTATAGAGGGATAATTTTGATCGCGTGACACTACAAACGCGGGGCCATAGAGCAATTACGTGTAATTTTATACCCGTTTATATATTGGATACCTCACTTTATTTTTTTCCATTTTACCCATAAGTCACACTTTCTTTGTGCCACAACCAAAAACTTGAACAAGAAAAAAAAAATCACGAACGGCAGAAAGATATTGCGAAGAAAAAAAAACGTAAGAGAAACAAATTAAAATAAGAAATATAAATTACCAGAGGTGACGAACGGTCAGGTTATTCAAATTTATAAATAAATTGATAGTTTATCTGACACACAACTGAACACGTTTCAATGAATAAAAAGAACCCGATCAAAACTTCTTTCTCTTATTCAGAAGTCAACTGATCAAACCAACTAAATTTCTCTCTCTCCAAATTTATCATTCCATCATTTTCCAATGGACACTCTGCTTCTCTGACATCATCACTGACGCAACATTATAGAACGTCATGACTAATTGCTCAATACAACCAACAAAACCACTTTTCTTCATCACCAACTGAAAAATTGATAACCAACACAGAAACATCAAAAGTTTCTGATTTATACTCCGAGAAATAATTTTCCAATCGCAATATATTAAATTGCAACAGATAAAATCACCGCGTTATTATAAACAAATAAAAAAATTATTCCAACACATATAAAATTTGATTGAAATGTTACAATTTGCAATACACAAAGTGTTAGTTTACACCTGGTGAACCGTAACGAAATGCACAGAGAACCGTGACGACCAGCGTTGCTAGGACACGTGGCAAAACGGAAGTGAATCGGCTACATACACACACACACACAATTATAAATACGTATAATAAATACACCTATACATAGTCAGTATTTCTCTCTCGTACATGGAGTAGAAGGTGGTACGGTATGCCGATGGAATCGATCAATTTCCTACAAGTTTACTGCCAAATATACACACACTAAACCACCCGCTGTCAAATGAAATTGGTGAATTCTGCCAGACAATCTCAAAGTCATTTAATCCGATAATCTCACACTAAATATTTCACATATGTACACATACCTATGTACCAAAATAACAGACTGTGAAACGTCTGTTGCAACTGATAAACCGACAAAACAATTTCCTTTTATGTTCACGAGTTAAATACAATCTTCGTTAGTCTGGACGAAATTGTGGACGATTTAAGTGAATTATCAGGGATGCTGATGATCCAGTGTATGTTCATGGATGCAAATTAATAGGAGGATTTAAGTGATGAATCAAACATGGACTGACATGTATTGGAGATGTGAAGCTACATGACCAATGGCTACTGCAATTGATGATGAGTTTGGCTTAATTCGTCCATGTATGAAGACCAAATATGGTGGATATGATCGAAATAGCTTGGACAAACATGAAACTTGGTAATGCTAGACATGAGTGATTGATTCGTCAACATTGGATTGGGATCTAATCGGGAATTTGCTTCATTCTTTGTCCTCAACCATTTGCTCCATTTCATCATTTCACATTGCATGCAAGAATATGCATAAGTGCACAAGTTTATATGAGTGTGTGTGAGGTAGAATAGTGTAGGGGTGAGTGCTCGACACATCGTCGGGCTCCGCAACTTGATGCCGTTAGAGATATCCCAATAAAACCCGCACGCCACCAAACAATTAAATTATTAACCGGCGACGATAACGAGGCACGGTAGCACTGATTACTGTTTTAATGAAAGTCACCGCGTTTTCCTTTATACAAATTCTTCTTTAGTTTATTCTCTTTGTTGTCAAATATAAGAAATGAAAGATGGAAATGAAAAATAAGTTTGGAATAAAATTGTAAATTGAGATGAGTTTCAATATTGGTAGCTTTGACGATGAAGGGAATTATTGATGGATGAAAGGTAAATGTTTTCCTACTGGAAACATCCGAAACATTGCTCTTGAGACTATGGAACATGGAGAACAAAGAAATGGGCGTGTCTTAAGTGATTGAAGTTGTGGTTGGATGTGTGTTTCTTTTGAGTGTATGTCAAAAGATATGTTCAATTTCTTCTTGTTTGGGAAGACTTAAATACATTTCGTTTACTTCTTCGATGACAGTTTGATCTTCGTTTTACTGATGTTAAGTCACTCAAAAAGAAATGATAAAAACTAAAATATTAAATTTACTGTTTTCAAAGCTAAAGAAGGAATAAGAACACAAATATTCCAAGTAATCGTCTTTGTGATAAATATGAAAATTGATCTGAAAAGTGTATTCATCATTATTCAAAATGATTGCTCAGAAGCTCATTGGCTGATTATCTATTTTGATTTTCTAAATGATAAAGTGATCTTGAAGGTGAAGTTCGAATGAAGGAGCAAAAAAAAGAAGAGAAAATGAAGGAATGAATGGACTGGGAAAAAAGTATAAAATAAAAGAAGAAGCAGAAGAGATGAAATAAATTCCATAATCCTCTTTGCGATCTTCTCCAGCGTGGCGAGTTTATTTGATGGCAAAATTGCTCCATAGATTTCATTTTTCATTTTCATTTAATTCCAACTACAACTGATTCAATATACAAACAGTCAGAATTATTTTAAATACATACACGAAGACAAGAAAATCAAAAAATGAGATTGCAAGGCAAAAATTAATAATCCGAGATCAGGACAAATCAAAATGACACAAATCAATAAAAATCCAAGTTCACCATCATTATCGAATTACAAATCCACCAAATGAATCAACGTTGTATTTCCATTTGCGACACTCAATCAAACATAATGAAAATGTCATACGGATATACGCGGAGAATCATGGAAGCGGTAGAGATGAATGTACTTCAGAGGAAGTTTCGTCTAGTTAGTCTGTACATTCTCAACATGTCGATAGGTATTTTCCTCTTACGGGAAACTGCAATTATATATGCACTATGGAAGTGATGGTAGATGTACATAGTTGCGGTGAGTCAATCGTTAACGAACCGTCAATTAATAAGCCGCAAGTCAAGTTTAATACTGTTAAACGCTTAGTTCTAGCGAAGTTGCATACGAAAGTGAGGAAGGTTCATACACATTATATCAATAACCATATTTCAATGCAATTTAATTCAATAATAACATACACACTAATTGATTCATTGAAATGAATTGAATGAATGAATTACTGATTGAAATGAATATCATTACCCGAACACTCTGCAAAAACCGTAAAATAAAATTCATGTTAATCTTCTGAAAAAAAAAGCCCAACTATACCCAAACTCCTGTGAAAAGTAACGCTTGTCTCTCAATCAACTAAAAAGTTTAACTCGATTAAGTCAGAAGTAAATTGACGATCTACATGCGTGATGGAATCTTGAATTCAAATCAAGGATCAGTGTGCTTTGGCCCATTAGACTCAATCCATGACTGAAGAATATCTGAAAAGAGGAGGCGCACGAGCTGCGTAAGAGAGTGACGAAGAAATAAATAAATTTACCATGCAGTCACCGCGTCCATTATCCTATCTCCACGTGTCAATCTCTTAAGTAGCTAGAGAACTCAACTAGGACCCCCTTCAAACACATACACACTTACACACTTTAATACACCATGCACCCTTGATAAAATCTTCCACTTCTTATTCCAACCATAAACCAAGAAAGAAATAAAAGAATCAAGTCATGCATGGAGATACGCCAGTGATAATCATCACAGATTTTACCCAAGAAATTATCCAACACGTCAATCCTGGTACTGATGACATCTGTTATCTAATGAATTGGATTACAACCATTCGATGAACAATTTAACAATTAGAAGAGCGACAATAACGACGAACTAGAAAAATTATTCGATGATACTGAAAAGTATCAGGAAAATGTGCTGAAGTAAATTCTCTTTGATATGAATGGGATCCAACTTGTGATGTAACAATGTCTAGTCATTCTACAATCAGCTTCTTCTCTGATAGAGCTATTGTTGATGATTAGTAATCAGTAATCACTGAAGTGATACAATCACGAACTAAAGGCAATAGCTATTAGTCTCTGTTGGTTAGTTAGACACAGCTTTGGGCGCAAAGTGAACACGCTCAGAGGGATTCGACCTTGCGCTATATAACCTCTATGTAGAGCTACCTATGTTTATAACCCCGCAATTCGATACGATGCACCATGCGAGAGAAGGTTAATTGTGCAGTTAACGAGACCCCTGTGTGATACGTTGTTCAACACATAGATAGATACAAGTTATGTACTATACCCCCTCTTATCTTGCCCTCCTCAAGCTTCTATCAATTAAGCTGAAATATAACAGAGAATTTTCTAGAAAAGTTGATGATTATCATCACCAATTATATTTTACTAACAGAAAATGTTAAAATTTTTAATTAAAATTTTCAAGGAAATTAATTTTAAGACAGGAAATTATTAAACCAAAACCAAGATCATCATCAAGACGTATTGATTTAGAGGTTTTAAGGTTATATTGCCCCACAGGTGATAGCTGTAAATCGACAGACGGTGGAAGTGATGAAGAAACAGGACCCGGACGTGACGATGATACCAGCAACAATGCGAAGAAGAAACATCGGCGTAATCGTACAACATTCACAACTTATCAATTGCACGAACTTGAACGTGCTTTTGAGAAGTCACACTATCCAGATGTTTATTCACGTGAAGAACTTGCAATGAAAGTCAATTTACCGGAAGTGCGAGTTCAGGTGAGTTTGTATTGGCATTACCACGTAACTAATCATGTTTTTAAGTTAAATATACGAAATAAAGCAGGAGATTAAATTAAAAACACGATAAAATAATTAATGAACATACCTTTTCTATTCATTTATATCAATGGTAAAAATCAGAGTTTAAAATTATTTCTATATAGACAAAATTAAATTAATTATGTGCGTGACAGCGTTAAAACCACGCAGTCGCGTGCGTCGACATATCGATCAGAAGTTGTTGGGAGGTTAGTTCACCATGTATACCACTTTCCATCTTTCTCAAACTGTTTGTTGACTACCAGTACATGGTGACATTACACAAATTTACGTACAAAACATAAACCAACAAATACTATTGTACACATGCGTTTTAGTTGAGTATGTTTATTCACTGTGAATATCCCTAGTATTTGACAATTTTATTTTTAAATTCAATTCATTGCGCGGTATACCACAAATAATTGACCGGATCAGGTAGCCGCGAGATAACCAGAAGCTGTTCAACTTGGAGAGGAAAAATCCTACAACAAAGTGAAAGGGGGAAGAAGGGTTTGTGCAAGCAATAAGAAAGAAAAAAAAAATAAAAAGGGAATAAATGAGAGTATGTATAGGAGTGTGCGTCAGTTACCGGAGAAGAACAGTAATTAAAATTTTTAATTGCGTTTAGAACCTGCCGTAGCGCATTTATTCTTTCTCATCTGTACCCCACCACTTTCACCTCCGCCTTTCTCAATCACTCTCACATCTCATTTATTTTTTCATTCTTCTATTTACTCACTCTTACATACAAACATATATATATATAGCTAGCAGTTATATAAGTGGAAAACTTAGCTATGTGAGCATACGACGAGGAGACATTTTCCAATTTCCACAAAGTGGAAGACTGATTCGTTTTTTTTTTGTTTCTCCTTCTATTTTTTTACTCGAGCTCGTTTATTTTGCCCGCTCGATACACGCTGCCGGTACTCGTAATCCCATAAGCTTATTATACTTTGAGAAAGAAGAATAAAAAAAAACAAAATAGATAAATGTGAGAGAAAAAAATATAAATTGAAGCTGAGAGGGATGAACAACACGTGAGGATTTCATCATTTTTAATTGACAATAACTCGACCTGTGTCAATCAGATTTATCAGATTTTGTATACGCATGAAATTTAGAAATTCCCAATGGGAACAATTATCTACCACGTGACTACATTGTGTTTACTGTTACAAGTACATTGTCTTCATGAATAGAGAAAAAAAATCTCGGTGAATAATTAAAATGACTGTCCAACTTTAGTGAAACGACAAAAGAATTGCACAGTAAAATCGCATTGTTGTATTAAACTTATCCAACTGAAATAAATTCCAGCAACTATCCAAATAGATAAATTTAGATATGAATACAGCACAATCTCCAACTAAATCGATCGATGTAATCATCAGCTTTCAACCATTTTCTACATATCATTTTTCAAAAAAAAAAGAAATAAACCGCAAATTGCGTTCTGCAAAGGTTGTACAGCTGTACTTGAAGTAAAATCAATATCTGATATGATCTCATTTCATGTAAACTACCAAATCAAAGCGATTGTAACCACATTATCTCATTCAAGAAAATAGTTCATATTTTTCTACAATTTCTGCTTCAAACAGTTATAACAGCCATTTTATTTACTTTGGCTTTCATATCTATGGCCATATCACCACATCATCATATAAAATATGTAACTAACTAACCCCAATGACATAAAAGTGTTGCTTTAACATACCATGTGCTTTCAATCATATGAATCAAACAGTCTTAATTCTCTTGCTATTAATTCATTCGTGTTTGTATGCATGACAAACACATATTGAAGGGGTGGCTATTCGTATTATATCACCAATAATACTAAATATCATCAGATATCTTTTCATTGACAATTAATGCGTGTTAACATCTCATCTCATTCGTCGGTCAGTGATTGGTTGTGTTATTGACTAGCCAGACCCCATCAAATTGTCGCGTTCACTACGCTAATTTATTCTGAATTGCGCGGTATGTGACTAACCCCTGTTGCTCAGATGGAATTGAGTCGTTTGGGATGCGCACGCGCTCATTCCCACTATCTCTCATTTTACTTCATTTATATCTCTATATATAACAAGTCTATTGGCGCATCATCCACTAGCGCCGCCCCTTTCATTTCACCCAACATCCCTGATAATTTAACAATGGAAATTCTACAACTCGCGTGACAATTCAACATTAACTTGTGATATCAATCAAATCATTTGAATGAATCTGAATAGATGAATTTGTAAAAAAAACTATTTTTATGTGATTATTGACGAGGTCAATATCAAGAACAAGTTGAATTCTATAAAAATTTATTGCGCTGTATAAAATGTGTAAGCATTTATGGATTTGCAACTGTTTAGAGAACTTATAAGTCATTTAACCGATCGAAGAGTATTAAAAGTATAGAACAACTACTTGCAATTACTTTGTATGTGAAAGTATGAAAAGCATTGCAAATTATCATAAGAAAATTACTTCAGTTATTGATTAATTGTTTGAAAAACAAGACGATGATATTGAAATGTCAGAAAAATGTCAGAAAATTTCCCTCATAAACTTGACATTTATCTCGTCAATATTATTCGCTCAATAATTTTATGATTTTTGAAATATTGCAAACATCCCCAATACGCATCATCATGAATTTTCTTTCTTTAAACAATAAGAAAATTAGAAAAATCCAACTACAAATTTATTCAGTAAAATTTTATATTTACATTTGATATATCAAACGTAACATTATACAATTGTCTTTCTACTGTTTGCTCATACACATGAATCATAATCAATGATCACTCCACGACAATACGAAACAACACGAATCGTGTGGGAATATTATGATGATAATATTCCATGTCTGAAATAAAAACCAAGTGCCATTTATTTTTCTCTGCGAGTATAGTTTGTTTGTTGATGAAAATGGCACAAGCCAGTGCTGTTGGTGGTGGTGGTGAAAGGAGGGTTGAATAGAGAAAGGGTACATAAACATAAAATGAAAGTGGGGATGCCTCAACGCCGATCCATTATATTACGAGTCCACTGTCGGAACCGCGTATTACCCTTTCTATCACGCGATCACTTTGAACCTTTCTCTATTTCCCCTTTTGTTTCTCTCTTACTCTGCTGTTCATGTTCTATATATTTCCGTTCATCGCGTTATATATCAAGTGAAATAAAAGACAGTGGTATAGGTACACAACTGATTCGACGATGTTGTTACTGAGCCTCGTGTAATCGATATTATAACATCCCCTTCTTATGATCGCATATTCTTTGTCCACTTTATAATGCACAAATCCACTTTTCATCCACAATTTATATTTCTTCAACATCGAAAATAAAACATTGACTGATAGTTTTTATGTTTAGTTGATACCCATTTATTCACGTCTGAATTGAAAACTCGTCAATAAATTTTTACACCAAGCAGAAACCGAAAAAAAATAAAAAAAATTCCAATTTTGATTCATTTCACAAAAATTTATCCTATAAATTATTTCCTCTAGTTTATTTATTTATACACGGAATTTTATTTATTTTTCATTCCACTTTATCGTATATATCCAGTAAAAATTCGTTGAAATGGAATTGCCAGCAGGTCGGTCAAATTAAATGTGAATTCGTTCTCTCTTCATATTTGTTTTCCTCTTTTTTTTTCCCATGTATTTTTTTTTCTACTCTTTTTTTTCAGTAGATAGGTACACGTATATTTGTAGCCACGCGAAATTGACAATGACAGTTCTGACGAGATTCAAAGCGCTTGAAATGGGAGATATAAAATGGTCGGATAGGTAGAGTGAGGTGGGATGAAGAATGAAACAAACAAGAAAATTGATTTTTTTCGCGGTAACCCAGCTAATTTGGATTCGAATGAGTTTTGATTGTTCACTGTTCTCTATACGCATATATATCACATCAACATCGCATTCATTTTTTTTTTCATTTTTCTTTCTCACTAGTTATTGTCAAAAAAAAAAGTCCACAATTGTCAATCAAAATGGAGTAAAATGGCATAAAAATATTTTCTATTTTTACACGAATGAAACAAAAACTTTTATGAAGATCGACATATTTCTGTCAGCTTATTCATAACACAAATTCAACAGCAACAATAATATAATGATTTAACAAAAAATAACAAGAAACAACAGAGACAGTTCCAACATTTTGCAAATTTTCTGTACAAAATCAATTACGAGTTACAAACGCAATCTGTCCTGTTCGAGGACTTCATGCAAGCAAGATAATATACCAAAATGCACTTCAGAATTTATTTATATATCCATTCACTCCCCTCAATAATAAAAGCATAACAATCAAATCTATAAGTCTGTTTGAACTCTGCGAAAAAAGACAAATAAAAAATATCACCGGCCGATTATCATCTCTTCACAACTAACATTACAGAAGGTAGCAAAATTGTACCAGACCAATCTCATTTCCCCCGTCTCCATAAAAACACTTGTAAATTTGCAATGAATCGATTCAAACTTTAAAAAAAGAAGAGTAAAAACAATGAATAAATAAATTGCACTGACCCATTTTTTATTTATAAAGAAAAAAAAATGGAATAAAATGTAATCGCGTGCCAAAATCAAATCATACTGAACAAATCACAAAACTGAAGACACAAATCTCACATTGATCATTTATCTTCAATCAATAAACACACTTTTCAGTAAAAAAAAAAAAATACTATCGACAAACTGCCCAGTTTTTCTCCAGCACCCACATAAACAATTCATAATTCTCAATGGGTAATCATATACCATTACTATACAAAATAACATATAATAATATAAAATTGTCATGAAAAATGATAAAACGTGAAAAAGAAAATTGTTCGATTTATGAAACGGTTGTCAAGGCGACTCTCCAACACAACATGATTTATAAAAAAAAAAAAAACTTCACATTATATTCTCGAAACGGAAATGAAAAACAATCGCAATAATTCCCCACGCTCAGTCACATGGATAACTACACATATATCATAAACATATACATAAACACAAAGTGTATATTCACACGAGTGTTTAATTCCATTTAATTCGATCTTATTGTCAGTAAATCGCAATCGTTTCAACGTCGCGTGTTACTCGAGGTGTCACAGGTGAGCGATCACGCGGCATGTTCACTATCAATGTGTACACAAATGTACACATACACTTGTACACTCACACAATATGTCCATAGCCCTGATTATATATCATATATATATCTATTCTCACTTTGGTGCGCAGTCAGTGTCAAATTGGTCACGCACACCCGGAAGTAGGTGCTTTCCAAAAATGCGGGTGTAACCATGGCTACTCACGCGTTCAATCATTCCAAAGTACTTTATTACACTGACGTATGTCTACGTATTTATATTCTGTAATAAAATATCGTTTCTTCCTCAAATAAAATCATCTGACAATAATTCACACAAAATAGACAAACATTTGTCGTTAATCATTCAGTTCGTCTCAATTCATTTCTCACTACGAAAAAATCAATGGCCCGAGCTAATTAAATTTCTAAATCTCTCAAAATCGTTCATCATCTTATTAATAAAATTTAAATAAAACATTTTGACATTTGAGATTGAAGAAAAAATTAATTTTGAGAATATTTTTTACCCAACGAATATTCCCTGAACGACACAATGTAAAAATACAAAATCATCACTTTACTGTGTAAAAATAAAAGAGTGAAAAAGTAAAAAATGAATAATAAAAAAGTAGACGGCAAGTTAGAAATCGCCTTGGGAATAATCGTAATCCCTTTAGCTTCACGTCGATGGTGAAGTTCAGTCGTTGGTTGTCCATGCGTAAACCATAAGCCTCACTCGCCAAAGTATATGTGGCAATAATAATGATACCAATGAGTGTTATATATATACATATAATTTTATGACGTTGTGAGCAACACCATAAATCCGTTTAGCTTCGAAAATCGGTGAGAATATACACACTGGACGCGATCAAGTAATATATTATACGTTGCTATAATATTTAATAGCCACAATATGAAACTCAAGTGGTATAACGTAGACATAAATCAAATTAACGTTTCTGCAATGATGAATTGACGGATAATATACATTCACATATAATAATAAATACCACAATAAGTACAAATACATGTGGAACATTTCACGAGAAATGTCACGAAACAATTTTTTCTTTTTCATATGCAAGGGCGAAATATGTCATGAATGATTTGGATGCTGATGACGGCTAATTGTTCCGCTATTGCTTTCTTACATGGCTAGATCCACGCAAATGTTAGGGCATGTGTTCAAACTTCCGAGTATTTATATGAAAAGAATATGCTGCGAGGGGAAACAATTATGCATGCGATGTCACATAACTTCTGCTGGGGAATAAAGAAATAATCACCGTTGTGAATTGAAATTATTTGATCGTTTTTTTTGTGGTTAGTGAATTATTACGCGTAATGGAAACTCTTGTTGTTCATAAATTTGATATATTTCATTTATTTAGTACTAAATAAAATGAGTGGACTTGAAAACGCCAAATGGATGTCACGAGGTGAGATCTGAGTTTGGATAGTTGAAAAATTCTGGATGATAGAATGCAAAATTTGAACTGTTTCCACATCGATGAGTCATGGAATAAATAAAAAAGGGAAGAACAAGCATTAAAGAAAATTATCTACGATTATTGTCAACGTTTTATCGCATCCTCAATGTTATGCGCGTCGCGGTGGGTGCACAAACGTTACGAAGCATGAAATGAGATAATGGTTGGGGTAAGAGAAGCGCGAAAAGGTCTACCAACCACTTTCTCACAAGAGAAGTAACACAAACATATGAGAATATTCCGCGAGTGAATACGAGGGCAGGGGTGAACACAAGGGTGGTCGAGAAAAAAAAAACAGAACAAGAACAAGAGGAAGGGCGTTATGGTCCGCGGGAAAAATAGCAAAAGACCGTGAGACGACTGACATCTGGATTACATCGAAGGGTGAGAAACAAGAAAAAATAAATAAAAGCAGCAAAGTAGAGATATTTGCGCGAATGCGACGGACGATGGATGAGTAAGGTCGACGCAGACGATTAAATTGCCCGAAAGAAATAGAAAAAAACGAGTATAGTAAATAACCTACATGAAATGAAAAAATACCAATAAGAAAGAACAAAAAAATAAATTATCCAATCAAAAAACAGGAAATGGAACAAATTACCTGAAGGAAATGAAAAAAAGAACAAAATATTTATCAAACTCTACGAAATTTTCTCATTACTACAATTCCAAAATCGAAAGAAACCCCATCAGAATTGTCACATCGTTTGAATTGCCAAAAAAATTGTAAAAAATAGAACACAGAATGTGTCAAATCCAAGAAAATTATCAACAATCTTCCACTCAATATTGCAACTAATACAACAATACAAACTCGTCATTGAGTCTATTTACATGAAACAATACTTCATAAATGTTGATAGATAAGATGAAACTCAATATGAAATTCTGCCCCAACAATCTATTTCCTTAAGGGGCCCATTCTCCTCAACTGTCTCCCATTATATATAATACAAATAAATATATATATACCCATCAACAAAGTAGATATACACTGATATATATATATGTATATAATAAACATTGTATACAAAGATGGAAGTGAGAGGGAATTTGGAAGAGGCACACGAGCGTACACGAGAGACTTAACTTTTGCAGCGCCGTCTAACGAGTATTATAATCACTGTCCCGTAACTCAATATTGCCTCCCTCTCTCATCCTCATCTCTACACTACCACTACCTCTCTCGATATGCTAAACTACGTGGAATATAGTGTTAATAGGCGTGGAATGGCGGAGGACAACACTCGCCCCCGCACCTATTAATTGCGCTTTACCCTAAATGCAAATTGTTCGAAATTGAGCGAGGGCTCCCCGAATATTTGGAAACTCCATTACGCGAGACCAGTGTGCTCGGTCCTTTCGTACATTCATCCTACCTACACACCCTCCATCATCGTAAACCACACACATATACACGTTATATAATACACATAAACCATTAACTAAATTAATGGGTTGTGATTAAGGGACAATGATTTTTAATATTTTCTAAGTATTCAATTTATCGAATAAGTTATTGAGCGATGATTTTTATTCATCGTTTCATTTATTAAATTTTTAGTATGAAATTGTGACAAAAAATGCTATGAGGTGAATTTTTCTATTGACATTGGTTGTTGATGAGAGAATAAATTGTAATTTTAGCGCAGATCTAGTCGGAGTAATTTTTTTTTTTTTTAGTGATATTTAAGGGAAAATGATTAATTAGAAATAAGGGGATGAACATTGATGGATTTCTTCAATGAATATCTGCAACCTTGAAATACTTTCAACACAGACATTGGATTATCGTCGTTGCTATATTGACATTGTTCTCAAACACGCAACGGATTCGAACAAAAATGAGGACAAACAAGTTTGAAGTGACGTTAAAATATTCTACCAATTCGGAATTCTAGCATTTCACCACTTGCTGATTCACACGTCATTGGAATAAATGTATCATTCTAACTACACGAAATTGCAAAGACTCTGTATATTTACTCTGCAATATTTTTCATTCATTCTCATCTCTGCAATTAGACATGAATTGCGACATCAAAAATTTTCACATTCCAATTCAACATGAAATTCTAATCCTCAATGTAAACCATAATATTTATCCGAATAAAATCATGAACAATTGAGTTTTCCGTGTTCTCACAACGTGAAATAGTACAAAACGATATAAAAGGAAAAGGTAAACGAGGAAGAATGATTCAAAGAGGACAGCTAAAGAAGATTAGCCGTACGCTGTAATGAGTGACTGCGGTACAATTAAATACTCCGTTTAGCGTTTAACTAAAAAGGGTTGGCCGCACTACGAATAGACCCTTGTACCTCCCTCACCTCCGAACTTATATACATAGCCCTTTTTTTTCTATCTCGCTTTCTTGCGCTTGATGCACTGGCCCCTCAAGCATCAATCATGTCGGCAACCCTTTAACCGAGGGCGGTTTTACTCTCCATTGAGACAGAGTGTTGTGCTCAAACACAAAAACACTTCATTTGGCAGATTAGCTGTTAAACAGCAAGGGGGTTAAACCGTGGTATATATACACGTGTCTGTGTACGTCATCATCATCACTTGGTTGCTTGCTAGGTTGTTTCCACTCGTTGTGTTTCCGTTTGTTACTGAAGATGAAACACCATCAATGTGGATCTTTCTACTTTTCTCGTAACAAACTCTCAGTGACAATTAGTTCCACTATTCATTTTAGTTTTTCACACGTTCCCCAATTTGTCTATTTCCTAACTATACCTTGAAAACTATATTCACTTTGACTGATGGTTTTCTATTTGAAATATATCCGTGTGAAATTCCTGATGGGCAGAGTAATGAAATACAAAAATATTAAGAGATATTTCTTAAAAATATTATTCGGATCGGAGATTAAACGTCCGTTTCGTCATATCAAATTGTTCATTCCCTACCCAGTTAATACGACACTTTGAAATTACTAAAACAACGACTAAAATTTTAGTAAACCTAACAATTTAACCGTCAAATTTTTTCCACATTCACCAGCACTAAAAATTTAGCATCATAACTACTAAAAATTGATTCCTTCACTAATAAATCACAATTTTTACATATCACTGCTGATAAACGATGTGAATTACAAATTAAAACATTCTCCAACACCCAATACTAACCAAAAAGGTGAACAATACTAATAAATAACGAATATCCTATACAACAATAAGCATCACTGATTCCGGAAATTAATCCAACTACTCCCGCTTTAACATTTCCATCATACATAACATGACATATATCACATATATACATATTAAAATATAAATACACAAAGAGAAAGCAAATTTATTTCGTGTATGAACCTACATAAACCCGCAATGTCGTCTTTGTCGGCGCCGCGATTCGAAGGCCAACAGGGGCAATTAACAATTAGCTTGGCGGTCCTTGTAATCGAATTACGACGAGCCTATTGTCGGTATGCCCAGGTACAAACGTATTCAGTTCCATTTTGACGACGACCCCAGGCACATTATTATTTTTTATTATTACATATACACATCTATATATATAATTTTTTTTGTATATTACTCCACCCCTCTTACGCGAATACACTAATGTCTCTTGTGTCCTCGTGTGAGATCAAATTTCACGCCGCTCACAAACGCCAATGCAATGTGAGCCACTGGTATACATCAACTGAGGATACCTTTCGTATCGTTGTGCTGCTGAGGGTCAATGTGTGCATGCACATGTGTAAAAGAAATCGGATAGATGTGCATTCCAACTGCAAGTTGGATCTGCATGTGTGATCTTAATATATATCTACATGTCAATGTATATGTGTAAAGGTGAAGGTATGTAGAAGTAGGGATCTTTTACAAAGGCTAAATGTACCGCGGATGCTCAAGTCCCTCCGAGTCCCTTCGTCACTGGATGAATGTCACTTTGTGAAAATATATCCGTTTCATTGACGATCCAACATATTTCTACAGCCTCTACTTCTCAACACGAGTTTAGGTTTTAATGTGTATTTTAAGATGATATTTAGACATTTTGTAAGCTGCGCCTGTTTCTCCAAGATTGCGTATGAGAACTGTGTGAATTGACATTTTGCAATTTGAGTTACACCTCATATAATACGAATTAGAATTCGAACTAAATTCGTTAATTTTTTCTTCCTAATTCTCTTGGTAAACTGCGGACAATAAAAAATTTTTCTTCACCTTAAATTCACTCTTCATCAAAGATAAAATGATGAAATTCTCATCTAATCGCCTATCAATATCTCCAATTGTTAAACTGTAAGTTACACAGTGAAGTACCAATCAAAATTCCAAACTCTCCATTAGTGTCCCCTTCATCTGTTTGTCTCCATTGATATCTAAGAAAAACGTTGTCAGATGCAGATCGTTATACAGTTGCGGACAGACACGAATATGGCAAATGCCAAAATGGAAAGTTATCCTACGGTCACAACTATTAATTTGGTTCCCATGCGACTGTCGGGTAAAATCGACGGGAGAGCAGAGAGAAATAGTGAACGAAAGTGCGAGATATATCGTGATACAAATAGAAATGAGAGAGATGAGAACAAATGCCTACAGGGCAAGCAGATTACTGTCTACATTCTATATATGTATACATAATATTTCCAACTGCTGGTACCGGCTCTCTCTTTCTCTGATCTCTGCACTCTGTGTATATATACATTATATACCCTGCCAAGTTAATAATCATCAAAAGTCACAGTGTTTGCCGAGGGCGGGACGCCCTTTGTACCGCCACGCGTGCTCCTGACGCTAATATGACTCCGTTGGGATTTATTACGAGTTATTATAGCAACATTACATCCTCAAATTTCACGCTGACAAAGCATACACAATGTATTTACGAAATTTTTCTTCTTTTTCACCGCATTGTCTCAATTCATTTTCCATTACCTCATTCCCACAATGAAACTCAAAGATTTCAATGAACAAAATCATAATAGTGAAATAAAATAAATTGAATACAAATGAATTCTCATTTATGTTCTTAATAACTGAGAATTTATGACAACTCTGAAAAATTGGGACATGAAAATAATACGAGAACCCACCCTCGCAATAATTCTGTATGGTCTTTCAATAGCTCTCAAAAATTCGTAAAGCACCATGACCTACGATAAAACTACTGTTATGGTGTGTTGTATTGTATATAAATATATATTTTCGTGACTGGGGCACACACGCGAATGGCGAATATACAAAACAAAAGATGCATTGAGTGAGCATGTGGGCCAATGCCAATTTGTAGGAGGACAATGCATGAGAGTACGGTGTCAAAATACCATACACATATCGGCCATACGGCTAATTTATCGGATTAAACTGCGTATTCTCATTTTTCTTTCTTCTCATTCCTGCGTCTTCAATCATCAAATGATCCAGGCATAAAATCAAACTTTTCATCAAACTAATTCATAGATAGGATAACCCGTCAATACATCAAAAATCCTTATTGACATCCAGTCTCAATCAGAGACTTTCTTAAAATTTTACAAGTTCAACTATCAGCAATATGAGTCGAGATATTAAATTTAGCTCAATTTTTTAGAATTTCCTCATTATAAAAACGTATCACCAGTTTCTACATTTGTTTATAAAAAAAAAACAAAATATTCCAATGAAAGAAACTGATCTGTTGGCAAACATTGACAGCAAGATGATCCCCGTCTCTACAAACATCACACTCCAAAACTTTTATCATTTTCCAGTGCTGCGCGCATTTTTTTCATTCTCTCATCCTCATGGCCCCTTTCTACATCCACCCAAACTCTCATTGTAAAAGCGCAAAATCGCATCCTATATGTTTGGGATGTTATTTAGTAACACATTAGTATTGTATTCGTGGACACAAGACACAGTTACGTATATCAGCGTATAAATATATATCTATATACACACCACACTACCGGGGGCGTTGGAGTGTTTAAGGGTGATTACACGCGACGACAAGGGTGGCTTTATTGGCGGAGCCCACGTACACAGTGGTTCTCACTAGATATTTTATTACTTCATAATCTCTCACAACTCCAAATAAAATTCGTATACAATTAGTTACGACTTAATTATGTGTTATCTACTTGATAGGAAAATATCTACGCAATCCAATCCACTGGGGGGTTGGGGAAATTTAATACACCCTGAATTGTTCATTATCTCACCGATCAAATCAGCTTTCACCATTGAATACAGCCACAACTACAGACATCATGATAAAAATTCATCATCATCCGCAGAATGATGTGTGGAGATAGTGAAAAATCATAAATTTCCAATCTCCACGAAATTTAACATTTTTTAGAAAATTCTATGCAAAAGACGAAGACTCATCGAAAAATTTTATGCTATTCGATTAAAATTTTAGTTCTAGTGCCGATTCGGTATTCGGGTGGATAAAATCGCACAAGTGCTCAACATTAATACAAGACGTTGGTGGGGCGCAGAACGTTACTGATTACCACTCGATAAAAGTTAAACACCCTTGAAAAAGATGTGAAAAGAGTCTTAGAAAAATAGATGAAGAGATAAAATTGAATGAGAACAACTGCAGAAGATTGAATTTAGTCGACAGTTTGACATGGGGTGTATAAAAAGCGCTGGTGAATAATAGACTCCAACCCTCTCCAAATATATCTCCCTCTTCGACATGTATATAATATAAACACATACTAAATGTACCGACATATCCATGGACATTTTTTACCCCATCCCATCATTGAAAACTATACAAAAATCACTTCAAATTCATGTTCATCACCTATACCCCATTCAAATAGCATCGTTAAATAGTTTCACCCTCTTAACAGCCTTGAATTAGCTAAATATCGCTGTAACAAAAGTAAATCAATTCACTTTGGAATACCCAAAGACAACGTGAAAGAATGTCATAGACAAGTGACTTTCAACACCTCAACAAAACTTTCACTCAACCCTGTTTCCTCTCTCATTCCTCTTGAACAACTCTCAACATTTCTACAAAATCCCTTCTTCACATAAAAGAAATAAAAACATCGCAAGAGTCCAAGGAAACTGAATGCAGTTCCAATTCGTATCAACCATTGCACCATCTTACAACTCTTCCATCATTGTCCTTTGATGTAACAAAAAGTGGATTTGCAATGAACTCTAACCGAATTTAAACACCAAAAAACACATCCCATACGCGTTGAACTGTGCGTATAACCACACGAACTGTCAAGAATATACACGACATCATACCAACGATCAAATTCCATTTGAACTCGTTTGAAGTCGTTGAAATGAGTGGGTGGGATCCTGTTAAGATGAGTAAAATGTTAGAGAAGAAAAAAACTGCGATTGTGTTATATCACATAGACATTGAGGCGTGAAATATTTCTCTTGACGCGCCCTCACAACTCTTTCAGAGGCGACAAAACTCGAGAGTATTATATGTATATAGATGTTGGGTGCATAACAATGAAAGTAAATCTGCTAATACACCCGCGGTCATGACAATGTGTTCGTCTCTGCATGCGATCGTCATACGAATACCTTTTACCGTCGCTAATCCAAATGGAACGAGGCCACACGAGCGACAAACATAATGTGCTCGGTGTCCCGTAAACAACGTGAGAGATGAGAGTCTATATATGAATGTAATATAGGGGTAGGGAATACAAAGACGGAACTGGCAGAGTAAACTGATTTGTCGCGCGATATCAACGATGATTGTAAGCGTACTCTCTTGAGATGCATCACATTTTCAAGTACCTTATGTTCGTTTTTAGTTTGTCAATTCACGAGATCTAAACAGTTGAAACTTTCACCTCGACACTTTGTATATACCATCGTTGATTCAGTCTAAGTTGTCAGAACTAAGTTTTTAGTATTCAATAGCAACACTTGAAAAATTCAAAATGGTGAAGTACTTGGACTGATATCTGAAAAATTCGTGTTCAAGCTAAAAAGTGATAAATTACTGATGATATCAGCACTTAGCAGAACAGTACTGTGAAGGAATGACACCATTTCTGAGATACTGATTTTATCCGTGCGCTGTTGACATTTTATAGAAGTTTTGTGATTTTAAGATGTTCCAAGTGTTGCTAAAATGAGTGACAACTTCACAAAGTTACTTCATTCATGCGATTATACCTAAACTAAATATCTACCCAGAAGAAAACCGCAAGTTCTGTATCAGCTACGCAAACTTGGTGACCCAATGGCTAAAATTTATGTTGAAAAAAGCCATAATAAAATATGAACAAATAGTTGACCCGCATAAATTCAATTTTGAGTAGCTTCACTCTAACTTCAAAAACTTTAGCCGAAAAAATTGAATCCCGAACAAAGAACTCTGCAACAATCAATCAAGTTCTCTGGGTTAATTCAACTACCGTGGAATATAAAAAGGAGAAGAACGGCAAAGAACGAAGATGATGATGTTATATAATATCTCCTTAACATAGTCAAATGAAAAAGACATTTTCAATTTCAAGGAATTTACTCTCATTTTATACCAATTCTTGTGAAGTTAAAGCCGCCTAAATGAGTTTATTTCGAAATATCATTGGCGACGGCAAGCGCCAACGAGCGGGAAGTGTTCGTACTCTAATAGATTTACGACATAAAAAGATTAAGCTGCGTTAGTACCGTTCTTTATATTTCCGTGAGGAGGCGAACGACTAACTCTCTTGCTCTCAACGAATTGACGTGTGCGCGCGCGCTCTGGCGAAAGCGTCGGTAAACTACATCACGAAGAACAAGAACCTTCATCTCATTCTGTTATACAAAACTCTTCTGCACTCTCTTTACTTCCCTTTTCTTCTCGTTTACTCTTATTCTTTCTCACCATCGTGATACGTCATCACATCTCCGGCTCAATAAATATATACATATATAAGATAAAGTAAACTAAAATTCGCTTATTTTCCCATCATTTCAACGTGGCATCTTGTCCGTAGTCTTTTATCTTCCACTAAACGTTGAAAGAAAATTGCCTCTCGTCATAAACCGAATATTATCTTGATGAGCTCGAGAATGTCGTCCCCAGGAACGTTCGTTTTTCAATTTTATTTCTTCACTTTTCTATTATATTCCGAAGCGTTTTTCGTGTCAATTTTCATTTTTTTACACCGTCGTTATTCTTCTCGCAAGTTAATCTATTCCAATGATAATACAGTCAAAGTGAAACAGAGTGAAACCCCCTCTAACAGATTTGCAAATTCTTTTGTAACACTGACACCATTGAAGGCTTCCAGTTTGTAGGTGCAATAAAGAAGATGAAAAAATATTGTCAACTCTGATATAATTTCAACTATTTTTACCTGCATTTTCTTCACTAAAAAATTCTATCTAAATAAAACTTTGACATGTACCAACTTACAACTACTTCTTTGCAAATTGTTAGCTTAAGAATGAGCTGACGTTCTATCCAGGACTTCTGAAGAAACCTAAACCCACCCAGTGTTGAACATATATTTATATATATAGAAGGCTGTGTATCATACACATGAAAAAATTGATTGAAAATTGACTTTCTGAAAAAGACTGCGCCGATATGCGACGACGCGCATTGAAATTGACGTCGCGGCAGACTGCCAACAGCAGCCGCATATCCAACAGCAGCAGCCATGTTACAATAAAGAAATCAACATGGCCGCAGCGACTGCAACCTCCCCTTCTATAAGTATGTGTGTGTGTGTGTGTGTGCACGGCGTCCAAGAAGACCCTCTCTCGCTCACTTTCGATTTCACCCTCGAGCTTGTTACCCTCTTGATGCCAACTAAAGAGAAGGGTGGTCCGGACCCGCGAGGGATAAGGAGTTTCCTTGCGCTCTTTTTCTTGCCTTTCTTATGAGCTAGTTTAGGGGTAAACTGGTCGCGCCCCGCCCAGACATTTTGCCCCCGAGCTACTTTTCTCGCCCATTCGTGTCAACATAGTGGAACTCCCTTATTTCTTTTGTTGTATCCAGTTCTCATCTGACTTCTGTTGTTAAGACATGAGAAAGAATAAAACTTTCCACATTACCAACTCCGTTCCAACCATCATCTTGTATTAATTATTTGGTTTCTTATTGAGTAAAAGATTCAAAAGATTTTTCAATCATCTCGTCAACATACCATCGGTATTCAAAAAATGTAAATGGAAAAAGGTCCATGTAGATAATCATGATGATGTGTCCCTAATGGAACGTTTTTCTGGCAGCGTACGCAATTACTCAGCGATCTGCTTCACAGTTGAAAGCAGATGATAGTTATTCAGTTCGAAATCTACCAATTAGCAGAGATAGAAAGGAGATACCGAGCATGACTTTAGTATTTACAATAAGACAAATCTATTGTGCTATGAGTTTTTACAAAGTGCTACCGCGCACATATCCATTCAATAGCTGATTATTATCCGCAAGACTATACCCATCTATCATTCAATCTTCTACATCAATTAACAGTTATGAAAATAAAGCGCACGAAAAAAAAAAAATTGTATAACGTAACGCTAGAAATCAATCAACTGCTGTTATTATCATCTTTATTATTATTTCGCAGGTGTGGTTTCAAAATAGAAGAGCCAAGTGGCGTAGACAAGAAAAAATGGAAGCCGCCAGATTGGGAATCACAGAGTATCATCATGCACCAGGCATGAGGTAATCAAAAATATCACTCACATCATTTTAAAACGGTATCGGAGTGTTCATAAATATTTCAAAGACTTGTCTGACCACCTTCAAATCACCGGGAATTATCATTAGATTAAACAATGGACTCCAACTAACACAAAACTGATTCATTTTCAGAAATGTTGGTGGATCAGGATTAGGTTTGCCAGGTGATCCTTGGCTAACTCCACCAGGTATTCTCACAGCACTTCCAGGATTCATATCCGCTCCACATACAGGTTATCCTAGTTATCTAACGCCACCAAGGCGACTGCCATCACCGCCAAATCTCACACCCGTAATTGGTAATGGAATTCCAGGTAGAGACAACACAATTTTTAAATAAATTCATCACATGAACGCAACTCGATAGTACAATAATTTTAGTCCGTTTCTTCTGTCCTTAGGCACATTGAACGGGGCAATCCCCGGACTGAACACCACTGGTCATACACAATCATCACCAAGCCCGCCGGAACATGATCCAAGAACGTTCAGCATTCAGGCATTGAGAATGCGAGCGAAGAAGCACGTTGAAAGTCTCAATAAGGATTTACAAATGGTTTGAAGTGAGGAGAATGCCGACTCTGTGATTCGGCCCTACATTCACGCATTGAATAATGATGAAACAATTGATGCTGAACCATCAGCATAATGTTTTTTCAATTATAGATAATAATTTACCATCTACCGTCGCTATCAGACACAAATTTGAGTCAAAATATTTGCAATGTGCAATAATGAAGCGACTAATTTATTTCTTATATTTTATCTTCCAACAAAATAGCAAAACATTCTTCTGTAGATGGTTTGAATGAATGTCAAAAAGATAAGAATGAAGTGAATGAAGATCGGGAAATTGAAGTGAGATTAATTGAGACAATCGTGATTGTGCGAAAGTAATTTTCCAAGAAACTGATCGAAACCGAATCGCTACTAACTAGAATCAATATGAGCTATATATAAATAATATAGATATATAAATAAA
>JABMBR010007831.1:0-52054 GCA_018881525.1 Meteorus sp. PSUC_FEM 10030008 | reverse complement strand
ATCTATAAATATATCTATATATGTGTATGTATATTCACATACACAACTCACTTCTCACTATTGATGGTAGTGATTGTATGGAAAATCATAACAACTTTATTAATTATGGATAGTCGTGAACGCATTGGGTCATGTATCAATAATCATAATCTGCCGGTAAGATTTATGCCCTCCATCTGCATTATTTTCCCTCTGCCACTGTCCCTCTTGTGCGCGCATTGCCCGTATTCCCGCCCACGCATGGTCTGGAATTATATTCACCTTTTTCTTTTTGGGGCAGGTTATATACTTTTCCTTCGATCAATAGCAGATGTTGTGGGTGACAATCTGTCATCCGAATAATGGATATGAATAAACACATGAGTGTTTTATGACATAAATTTCGAAGAATGACCGGACGTGTTTCACTGACGAACAGTTTGCATTCCCATGAAACACGTCTTGTGTCTTTGTTTCATTTTGGATATTATATTGCTATGTATGTAATACTTCAAAATTGTCTGGCGTCAGTGCTTCAATCCGATATACAATTTTATATTCTTGTGATGATATTCTTGTGCCTTGATGAATGATGACGCGTGATTTTGTTTAGGTGTTAGTGACGCGGTCAACAATGATTTCAATGGTAACAATGGGTTGAAAGGAGAAAATTTGGGTCCAAGCTTCATCAAAAGTGGAAGTAACCCTTCGCGGATTGATTCTGGAAAATATGTTGTATTGGGTAAACGCGGTCTAACCCTGAATTGCCTATTGGGCCACAATGACGTTGCATCGTGGCTTTATAATGGCAAACCAGCCCCTTCATGTGGTATCGCACGATGCGATTTATTGGAAAATGGTTCACTTCACTTCTTCAAGGTATTCAATTGCGCGTATCATATTCAATGCGATTGTGCATAGTTTTTAAATGTTTATCTTCGGTGTCAATAGAAACAAAATCTACAGTTGGTACAAAAAACGAAAGAATGGAACGCCACTAATGGAATAGCAAGAGAACATGAATATCGGTGTGTTGCTCGTACAAATTCTGGTGGATATTTACGATCCACACCAACATTCTTACAAATTGCTGGTATGCAAAATAATTCTTATTATAATAAATAACATAATTGGTATTCTTGTTTGTGCATTGTGATGAATCAAATTTGGTATTCAGTTTTCATTTTATTTTTATTCTAAATTCCGTACAGAACTCGCCCATACTTTTAAACAATCTCTAACAAACTTGACTGTCAACGAAGGTGAAATTGCGAGATTTACGTGTTTAATTGATAGCGTACCGTCCCCACCAAATATTACATGGCTACATAATGGGGAATTGATATTCTCCGATCGCAATAATACAAAGTATGAAAATTCATAATTAATCAGTAATTGCACATGTATATCAAACTTTACATACGAGAGTGACGGAACCTTAATCTCATCTTCTTTTTGCAACACTGCTACAGATATTCCATGATACCACCAGGTGTTCTTTATGTGATTGCAACGAAACAGTCCGATGCTGGTTCATATAGGTAAGACAAACAGACAATTTCGAGACCGAATCATATTTCATTGGCTATTGTTCTATTTAGATGTATAGCTACGAATGACTTCATAAAGAAGACGAAAAGAAGTAAAGAAGCAAAACTTACCGTTATTCCAAGATTGGATAGTAAAACGCTCAACATTCCAGTCACACTTTTCCCACAAGTTGCTTATCATTATTCATTAATAAGAGGATCAAATTTAATGTTGGCTTGCGCGGCATCTGGCTATCCATCGTCAATAACGAGCTGGTCATTCGTGCCGCAATCAACAGGTATGATAGATAGATACGAGTGGATGAACATACATAATTACGCTAATTAATTACAATATTTATTACGGTATATGTAGATGGAGCTAAAGTTGCACATTCTCGCATTTTCCTCAATACCACCAGTGGCATCAGTGTTTTAACATTGGAAAATGTTACCGTCTATGATTCCGGTACTTATCTCTGTTCTACCAAAAATGCTGCCGGCGGTATGGAAATTCAGGTACATATGATGAATTGCGTAAGAATATTAGTCAAGTTGGGGACGATGGAATAGCAGAAAATCTTACTTTCATTCTTTTTCATTCCAGAATATTACGGTCGACGTCACCGTTCCACCATCGTTGGTTAGGAAACCTGTGAATCAAATGTGTCCCAATGGACGAACCGCCAGATTTGAGTGCCAAGCAGAAGGCACTCCAACCCCCCAGATTTATTGGCTCAAAGACGCGAAAAATCTTACGATTAATGGTAAATATAATACGACCTCTAATATGATAATTCTTCAGAAGATACAAAGATCACATATTCCTCTTCATTATTCCAGGGCGACGTACGACCTATATGAAGGAAAATAATAAGATGGAATTGGCTATTTCTGCAACAGTTCCATCAGATTCTGGTGCTTATCAATGTGTAGCGGTAAATTCGGCTGGGGAGACATGGGCTGCTGGTCATTTACAAGTCAATGCATCGCGAAATAGTCCATCAATACCAACGTCCTTGAAATGTGACATTCAATCACCGGTTAAAATTGTAATTTCATGGTTACCACCAATGTCACTACCATCGACAAGTATTACTGCTTATACGGTTCATTATAGCCCAGCAGAGGGTGGTAAAGAAGAAGTGTCACCGGAACCAGGAAATTCAACGTCTGTTGAAGTTACGAAACTTCTCGAACCATACACGAATTATTCATTTTATGTGCGTGTGTGGAATAATCATGGAGCCAGTGATCAATCGGCAACAATTGTATGCGCGACAGCACCGAGCGTCCCAAAAAGTGTGCCCAAAGTTCATGTTAACACATTAACTAGTACAAAAATAAATGTAACATGGCGCGAATTGACGAAAAAAGAAGCCAGGGGTATAGTCGTTGGTTACAAATTACAGTGGAGATTACATGAACATCCATC
This sequence comes from Meteorus sp. PSUC_FEM 10030008, assembly GCA_018881525.1. Lineage (NCBI taxonomy): Eukaryota > Metazoa > Arthropoda > Insecta > Hymenoptera > Braconidae > Meteorus > Meteorus sp. PSUC_FEM 10030008. The sequence continues at coordinate 49,111 of JABMBR010007831.1, read as the reverse complement.
ATCAAGAGTCATTTTCATTCCCGCCAATGAAAATTATTATATATTAACCGGTTTATTACCTGGTGCCCAATATGATTTACGAGTATTGGCGCGAACTAAATCAGGCTGGCCGAATATAAGTGAATCACAATTGGGATGGACTAAAGTTGTTATGCCAACAATTGATTCCAATGATCTTAACCTGATCAATATTTTAAATATTGAAGTGTTGAATATGAATAGTACTCACCTGATAATCAAATGGAGATTGAGGGAGTATGATCATGATAATAATAACGATAATAACAAAAATGATAACAATAATAATAACTACAATGCAACATTTGAATTCGATTCATTCCGAATTTACTGTGAAAATGTACATGGCGATAAATTATTTGATGAAATATTGTCAAAACATTCAACCGAGTATATATCTAGTAATCTTGAGCCAAATGTATCGTACACGATTGGCTTATGTATTAATAAAAGTAATATATCGAGTGATTGTGTATCGAAAACAGTCAAATCAATTCGTCATTATCCAGGAAATATACCAATGTCACTAGAGGCTATACCGTTATCATCAACATCGATCAAGATAACATGGACGGATAACAATACGCATATTGATGAGTATGAAGTTTGCTATAAATTGGTTCAATCAACGGATGTTAATTCTTCGAATTGTATTTTTGTAAATGAAACCAAAGCAATTATTGAAAGACTCATACCATTTACATTATATCAATTCAAAGTGAGGCCATTTCAAAGCGACTATCCTGAGAATAATGGTTATAGCGAGAGTATTGAATGCTATACGAATGAAGATGTTCCTGATAAACCCGTTGATGTAGAGGGTTATGCGAACGGCTCGAGAATGAGCATCAGTTGGCGCGAACCAACTAAAACGAATGGAGTAATACTTACATATTTCATATCATATTATTCTTCGGATTCTACTGAATCATCGATGGCATGGGGTAATATGACAGTATCTGGAAATGAAACTTCTGCTTTGTTACCTGAATTATCCTTGAGTGGACGTTATTATATTATGATACAAGCAGCCACTAAAGTGGGATATGGAAGACCATCAAATCCGATTTTAGTATATATTGGTGGTAATAATTCGAAAACTCCAATGTTGTCTGATAAACGTGAACCACCTGTGAAACCCAAATTTGACCAGAGTCTGGGTAAACGTTACATTTCCATCATTGAATGTTTTTCTATTAAATCCAGACTGTGACGATATACTCATCTAAATACATTTGTTCCAGGTGTTATTCTGGGTGTTGGCATAAGTATTGGATTCATTGTAATCAGTTTATGCAGTATTTACTGTCGGAAGAAGTGGGAAAATACACGTTTATTACGTGAAAACGGACGACCATTGAAAAGCCGGATCATTACTCGGAATGGCAATGCATGTTGCGTGAACCGTTCGTCTGCGTCAATGAATCAACAGGGAAACAATCAAATGGTCTGTAATGAAATTGAATTGGCTGTCCTTTGTCCATCGACACCATCATCGACAAATAATCACTCTGATAGCAAGGTAGTAATTATTCTACTATTCGAAGAAATTTTTTCTGTCAATCCCATTAATAAACGATATGAATTCTCTCAGGGCATATTAGTTAATGGCGTTGTTGATGCTTGTGCGAAAGAACCGCTGTTGAAAACTTGGGATTTAAATGATGATTTGAGGAATTTTCATATAATGGAAAACCCACAGGTAAATATTGACATGTAGCTTCATTAAGCTGTATACCAAATGTGGAATCTTTTTCGAAAGTTTTATTCACTCCAATTTTAGTACAAACAACCAGACAGCCCTGTGCCTAATGATCATTTGATAAGTGTGATGGGAAATGAATGCAGTGATGGAAATCAAGACGATAATAGCAAAAATGAAAATGATGACGATGATGATGACGACGACGACGAAGATGATGATGATGATGATGATAGCAGAGATAGTGGAAAGAATACGAATGGGGATGGAAACGATGCGGATTTGGACACGACTGAACTCACAACGATCGACTGTACGTTAATTGATGGTGATAATTGTCCAAGTCATAATCTAAATTGTTCTACATCACCATCATGCAAAGTAATTATATCAGCAGTACCTATTCTCGAGCCGAATGGATGAATTATAAACACACATACGCACACATACACACGCGCATATTCCCATGAACGAATGACCATGAAATGAAATCACGTATGATTCGGAAGTAAGGTACGATTAAATTCAGTCCAATTGTTTGGCTATTAGGTGTCCATAGTTAAACTATCTGTCATGAAATTATGAATATTTCGCAGTTTCGCAGAATTTCTGTTTGAACAAACGATCATAATGAAGATTCTTACGTTTCCATTCAAAAAAATGCCGCTTGAATATGTCAATTAAGTTAGAGAGATTTTGTTTTTGGTCGTTCTTTGCGGGTGGGATTCGTATCTGAAATTTAAGCAGTACAACAGGAGAGTGAATAGACAAAGGTTGCTTTCACCGTGATAATACATGATAATGACAAAACAAGATGGATATAACGAGCTACGTGCCTCGATGTTTTTATAATGAGAAGACAAAGGAAGAGATCTGATGACGTTGAAAAATTGCCTACACGTATTCAGATTGAAGTTTCGATACCTGAATCCGTGAATTGATGAGCGGATGGAAGCGAAAAGTGAAGCGCGGAATTTTTGATGGAAATAACAATAGTATTAGTCATAGTTATAATGATAATAATAATGAAGATGAGAATGGTAATACTGTATATAATATCGCGGGCGTTCATTATAAACTAGGTGAATAGGAATCATTTCTCAATGCACTCGATCATATTGGAAGGAAATGAGCAGGGGTAGGAGCATGGTGTCTTACTTTTTCACATGAACAAGGTTTAACCTGTTTCCGGGAAATTCATTCAAGCTGAAGAAATATTGAAATACATTCCATTCAAGTCACACTCCTCAGTGATCGAAATCCGAATGATGTCATGGGTTATTATTTTAAGGATTAATTAGCTGTTTCCTCTCTCAATGAACTCTACATGTCTCCCAGATGCAGACAGGAATTAATTTGCGCATATAAGCTAATTGCCTCGTAATAAGTGATCATCGAGTCATAATTGAAAAATTTATAGTTTTTCCTACATCTTACTGTATATCATCACTATTAAATTGTCATTGTGGAACCGTCATCCGTTTGATCAGATCAACTATATGATAAAAAAAATATTATTTGACGGGTTGCACTCAAGTCCAAATTCATCACAGGCATATATATACACAGACTGGCACATGTTACCATGACAGAACTAAAAACAACCGAACTCAGTACCTGATAGTCTAAGAAATGTCGTTCACAAACGTCTATAGAGTGGTGACGTGAAAGAAAATAAGAAATGTCAATGTTATAACTGTACCTACTCTCACATATTGTTATTTATTACTTCATACATTCAATCATTCTTTTTTATTTGTTTTTCTATACACAACCTCATTTTTCGTACGGGAAGCTTCGTACTTGCAATAACGTATCCTCGTTAAATTCCAATACTTGGTATTATAAATGATCAGCAGATATGATGAATGGTGTTTTTTTTATGAAAAATAATATATATCACGTTCATTTTAAGTCAAGGTCTTTCAGCTGTAATAATTCACAGTCAATGGAAAACGTTGTAATCGTCTTTTTCTACAACAATAATTCTACAGTAATACAATGAAATGCAATAGTTACGTTTTTTTATATATACCGACGCAATTTTTCTTGTATTGGCATTTGATATTTGTTATACTGTATTATTTCATCTGGATTTTACACGCGATTATGGAAGATAGAGATAGTTAAGAGATGACATAGAAGCCCGTATACCGATGTTACATTTATCTCCAATGATCCAGACTTTCAGATCACTCACCAATATATTCAATAGCTTTTTGATTTGTGGTAACGCTAATGAGGCGACAATGATTATTAATTTATTCACGATTGAATTTTTCATATTGAATTTGATATTTATTCCAATAATAGAGGAAGGTTATATGAGTGGAACGATTAGTTACTTCATTATGTTTGATTGAATTGACACATCATCTGATCAATTGACTATTGATGGAAGAGAATTGGAATATGATTCCAAATTTTTTAGTGGAGAAATTGTTGCTGATAATAAGAGAACACGCGGAATGGAAGAAAAGTATCTGACAATGAATGGTTTTAATAGTTTTTATATTGCGCATAACATAGGCAGCGACAGATGATTCCAACATTACTTACCTTATTATTGCATAATAATAAGTTGATCGATTTAATTTCATATTTTCCTAACCAGTGAAATATTTTTTGAGTGATGATAGTAGAAACTATTTTTTTACGTGAGGAGAGGATAGGAATGGGTGAGAAAGAATTGAATGCACGTGTGTCTGATGTTTGCTGATTGTCGCTGATAATTCTTCGTATTTTTATTTCGTTGTAACTTTACATGTACGAATAGTGTAGCAATTGTATTAGATCATTTAATATATGTAAGTTGTCTCCTCTCGAAGATTATGCAGTGGTGTGTGAAGTTCGCGAGCGACTACTGTGGGGATGAAGAATGAATGCGAAATATACAAATAATAACGACACGCTTACCGATACTTCTGTAATCGAATTTCATTTATAGGCTGCATAATCATTCATTTCAAATCATGTAATCGTCGGTTAACAAAAAACACCATATGTACAACTCAGGTAAAATATTTTGTATTACATTCGTCCCCTCGGATCGATACATTATACATATATTATGTATGTATATCTATTTATATTTATAGCTTTTTTGTTTGCTTATTTTATTCATTATTTTTGTTTATTGCTTCTGTCATCCGTACCACCTCTTCATTTTTGGAATGTTGAGTGAAATGTAAATCTACCTTTATCATCCACTTGTAATTCAGTGAAATAGGGTCGCCGTGTCGAGAAAATATTTTGTTCCGCCCATAACGAATCCATTGATGAATTTTATTGATTGTGTTATTGAAAGGAGGAAGTTGAATGAATATATTGTGTACAAAGCAATAAAGTAAAAACTTTGTGCTTTCAAATGACTAATCCGGACATTGATTTCATGTGAAATCAGTTCAAAACAGTCCAATATCCATTGACAATTGGAATTGGTGATCAATATGTAACATGGAGTCATATCATATATGAGAAATTGATAGAATTTAGCAATAACTGTGTGACAATGTTATTCATATGACACAATTTATCAATTTTCCGCCTGTATTATTTTCTTCACCAAGGAACACATCATTAATCGACGTAATCGGATGATAAGTTACTGATTTAAAGTATGCACGTGCACCATTAATTTCGAAAGAACGAATCATACGAAAATAGGTAGTAAAGTTCTATATCGTACGGCGACTCTAGTCGAACGAAATATACCTTCACATCGATTATAACAATAGTCTCCGATTGCATGGAGGTTTATCACAATTACTTAATGATAACTTAACCACAGTACCTAATAGAATTATTATTGTAAGAGTAATACCGATTATCTCTTAGCAGGATATATGTGGAACATTTATTCTTAATTCGTGTTGATTAGCTAGAATGAACTTTTTTTCATCCCATGTGCGGCTATCTTAATTTATAAACTTTATTGGAATAATGATTTAATTTGTCCATTAATATTCTCATACATAATAATTCTACATGATTTTGATAATCGTAAGAGATTCACCATGGATTATCATTTCGTATGTATGGAATAAATGCAGAACTGAAATCAGATGCAAATTAAAATGAAATAGTGAAGATATTGATGTTTGTTCGGGTGCAGTTACTCTGTAAATAATCTCAAATCCAGGAATTGTATATAATGCATTATACATTGTCGTCGAAAAGAAAATGATAAATGAAAAAAAGAAAAAAAATTAACACATACGAATATTGAAAGTATATATTTTAATATATTACATATAATTCATGCATTAAATTATAATCATATTTGTTTTAGAAAAAGTATTAAAATTAAATACAATAAACGACATGTTTGGTGATATTGATAACCTTCCCATATGAACGGCGAATCATGAAATTGATATTTATAGTTATGAATTGACACAGATAAGGGTAAGACAGTAATTGGATTATGATTCATTTCAGAGTGTGTTTATTATTAGAATATCGGAGCATACATGGTAGGAGAAATTCGTTATAAAATTGAATGATGCTTCTGAACTTGTAGTGGGAGTTCAGCATTCATCAATAGATGATTGAATCAAAATTCCTCATATGCGGCCGCCGATTATCTCATTGTAAAATCCATCGTATCGTATTCTTCATTCGTTGTTCACTTTTTTTCAAATGTATTCTCCATATTTCATATATGAATTAGAAGAATTATTCATAGATATGATATCATTTTCTGTACTCAAACACACTAAATGCTCGTGTAATTTAATAATGGTAACAATCGTCATTAATGACCTCTAAAAACACTATTTGTACTCAATTTTTTGATGCATCATTTCTTAAAGCGTTTTTACTTCATTCTATCATCATTCTCTACCCCACAATACCAACACGTGGAATCAAGAGAAAATTCAAAATTACGCCAAAGATCAACCGTATAACTGCATGATAATGTTGATCAATGCGTTTTTCATGAGATAATGTTTAAGATGTTTTTATCATTTCATCTTTTCAAATATTTCGCATATTCAATCGATTCTTGTTTTCGTTGTTATCCTAATTAAGCCGTTTGACAACGTTAGGTTGACTAGTTCTCAACTGTACGCCATTTTTCACGCGATGAACGAGCCGCAGAATTCACGTGAACAACATTGTGTAAACTCTTATTTAAGTACATACTTTATCCATATTATTTCATTCAATTATCACATATTACCAATGATATATTAAGTTCTATATCTATTTATGCGGAGTCAAATTAATAACTCGGATAGATTAAATGGTTAGGCACAAGGTGGAAAACAGATTCCCTTCTGCTTGTAAGTTATGACAGGCTATATTGGTTTTGTTCTGTTCCAGATTATTGCTTCGTAAAACGTCGGCAGTACTAATGTCTCATTTATTGTATTAAGGAATGTGGAAATATCTTCATTTCTGCATAATCGTCAAGCATCTATGTAGGGGGAATTGAAATGAGATTCATAGTCAAAGATATAGAATCAAATGATATGTCTAATGAATTCCTATGTTATTTTGCCGCTTGGAATGGCGAAATCTGTGAAAATTTCTCACCTCTTTCAGGGTGTCCTTGCTCAGTTTCCGATGTATATAATCGAAACCCATGTCAGTCAATTTATGTATGTACAAATACAGATGTTTATTGTACAATAATTCTTGATCAATATATGGTGACAATGGACTATTTTCGATGCCATCTTTGCTACAGGCTTCTGCCCAAGGCCCCATATGTTTGTCATTCACCTCCTCAACAACTGTGTTCATATCGGTCTGGATGGAAGAAAATAGGATGAGAATTGAATGATACTTATTTGTACAAATGAATTAATTTGGATTACCTTTGCTAACGTTGATAAAGCAGTACCCCAGTAATCGTGGTTTATGTTGAAAAGTTCAGATACCATTGCGCTTATTGAACCTTGTGTAGAGTCACCTTCATCCACAACATTATAAATTTTCCCAATAGTATCAGCTCGATCAGCCACATACCATATGGCACGAGCAACATCTTTCACATGAACTGTGTTCATATGAAGCGTTGGGCCCCAAAGTAGTTTCATCATTTCATCCAAGTGCTTGTAAACAGCACCGATAATCAGTCGTGGTGCTAAGTGGAAAAATCATACTGATTCCCTCTTATAGTAGACACTATGTAGCAAAAACAAATTTCTATTTACCCAAGCCACATTTATCCCCCAATCCATAAACAATTGCTGGTCTTAGGATAGTATAATTCAAATCTGGAATGTTTTTCAAATCTTGTTCGACTTGCAGTTTGTGTTTAGCGACAAAAGTCCAAGGTTCAGTCGGGTCATCCTCCTTATGCGGTATCTGCAATTTTGAGAAGGGGGTGTTGCATTCAATGCACGACAATATATATTTTCATACCGACATCAATACCTTTTCTGATGAATGCATATTGCCAGATGATATTTCGACAAATCGTTTGACACCGATATTTGCTGCTTGTTGAGCACAATTAATACTCAATTTGTAAATGCCTTCCTTGTATACGGGATCTGATTGACCACTTTTGACTTCCCCAGCACAGTTAAATACGAAATCAATCGTTTCATCACAAGCAAATGCATTTTGACACGATTCTACGATGAAAAAAAGTTCCATTGATTGTCATAATTACAATATTTTCATATAAATTGCGTGGACGACTTTTAATTAATTTTTTTTTAGAGATAATACTTGGATTGATGAGGTTGGCACTCTTAAATTCAACCAGAGGATTTTCAAATACTTCATGATGATGCTTGTTTAACCAAGCAGTTTGTGGTGGAACCTTGTCGACAATACGCAAGAATGAGACGAGATTGTTATCAATGAGATAAGCCACAAGATTCCGTCCGATGAATCCACATCCTGTTGGATTGAATTGATTATGCTAATGTTGAGATGTATGCATTTTTTTTTTAACAATTATAATTATACTGATGTATTCGTTTACCTCCTAGAACAATAACTGCGGGTTTTTTGTTATTTATCACAGTTTCCATGATGAATTACCATTCAACATAGACCTTTTTCAAAGAGTGACAATCCAACAATGCACACAATAAGTTCGAAATCGTATGACAACTGTATGGGGCCTGCTTCAGAAATACGCATGTGTTATAAAATCTTCAATGCATTCAACTGCATTCAACGTCACAATAACCAACCATAATCAGATGACACTGTGAATATATATGCACAATTTGTTTATCTTTTAATGTATTCTATGAAATTTCGTCTTTCATTTATTTTTATTCAAAAATGCATCGGACTAAGCATGATCAAGAATACTCCCAAAGAAGATTACTCAGTCAATCTTTCCTATGTCGATGTGCACATCTTTCGAAATCATAAAAGAAACGACTGTCAACGGATATAGTGCTGCGGCGTCGACATATTGGACCGATCTTTGACCCACAATCCCCACAATGCTCTTGATGAATTTCCTATATCTATATACAACCGAATATGGGTATATTGCGTGATGATAAGTTGATATAAAAAAGGAATGCACATCACGTATAATTTGATTTTCTTATATACTCAACATCAAGTCTTCAAATACACTCTACAATTTTACAAATAATAAACTATGAAACTATCCATGCGAATCAATTGTTTCTCTATAAAAAATCCTCGATGAGTGCAATTGTTGCTGGCTATTTTTCGAATTCCCGTACCGTTTATAACATATTTCCAATGAATACAGAATGTACGCCTGTATCTTTTGGTATTACGATGGCGTACGAAGAGTTATGTTATCGGAGTGAATAATTCGACGGAGGACGAACCGCTTGATAACCAGCAGTCGGTAAGTAAATTTCTCCAAAATACATACATTTTACCATGAGAGCGTCATCATTTTGAAAAGAGATCGTAGCGGTTTTCAAAAATATCAGTGTTTCCGACAATAATGTCATAAGGAATTACGAACTATCTCGTCATTAGAATCATCCTCATAGCTGTCACTTCTCAATTGTTGAAGTATTATATATATATAGGTTACTCTATTGCATCATATACCGTTCATGTTGCCATCGTCCAATTTGTTCTACGTCACTAAACGTTTATATTTTTGACTAGCATAGAAATTCACAATTGTCTAGTATGTGAACGACAAGTAATGAAGATGAGCTGAATCTGAACATTTCTAGTGTTTGATTTTGAGAAAACTCATTGATATTAATTTGTACAGACTCTACTCTCGCAGTTGTTGCCAATCGTTGAAATCACGCGAAATTTCATTCGTCCTGTTTATTGTCAATTATATTCATTAACAGAACAACGATCAAGCGTATCGATATTCATAACGACTGGCATCAATAATAGAATATTGGCATCATTATTATTTATCACCATTCATAGTTTATTTGACGATAGAGTCACATCGTTCACGAAGCTATTTAATTTCTTTGTAGTCATACCGTTAACCTGTTATATGTGTTCTACATTTCTGTAAAAATGTTTGGTGATTAATTTCATGAACATTGTGTCCTTTCCGGAATAGTGAGACGCCAGTTCATTAGCATTACGAAGTATAGATAGAGGTGACAAAATGAGAAACCTGTAATTATAAGTCATAGCCTATAAAATTCAATATATTCCTATGATTCACGTAACGAACGACATAACTCGTTGACGTATGACGTACAATACAAAACTAAATTGACGTAGAAATTGTCATGGTCTTTAATACTTCACAAGCAACCAAGGAATGCGACGCCATTACACATTTCGTTTCTTGACTGGGCATATGAACATGGACGAGCATGGTATATATGATGAAACCGGGTCACAGCGATGGTGTATAGAGAAATATACGGTGATTGGTTGATTGTGAGAGGGTAAGAGCGTAATGGTCGCCAACCATTTCGTGACAATCACACTGCATTGGCTGTTGGCTCGTATAATGTCGCCCCAGTATTCCCATAACATGTTTTTATGACCACTCCCAAACCATTGCGCGTAAAGTTCCTCTCATATATCTTTCATTTTCTTTGCCTCGTCCTCATGATCGTAAAACGACGCATCCTCGCGAGATGACGTCTCATAACTGAAACTACTGCAATTCACAATTTTTGCCGCCGGCTGTTTTTCACATACATCAATGTGTAACACACGAATTCCATATTACCCCGTTGTAAATCACATTGTTGAAACTGCCTACCAATGCCTTTGTGAGAAATAGTACGAGATTGGGAGAGGTAGCAACTGTTGGTCTTCCAGGGTTCGGTTTCAACTTTTTTCAATACCTTTTTCAATACGACCGGTATATCAACTCCAATAAATTTATTGGTCCGCTACATTGTAAATCATGATTTGGAATTTACATTATCTGACAAACATTGCACAACTATGGATCTACAGGGAGAAGAATATTTATTGGCGGATTATGCGATTTTGGACAGACGTTGGTTCATCGTGTAGATCGGTTAATGAAAAAACGTTCCAATGAAAGCGAAAAGGAATCGAGTTCTCCAAATGTTCAATGACACGATAGCGAGGGCGAACATTCATGAAGATTCCAAAGACTAATTGATTAATTACATCGCATGTTGAATTGTTTAAAATTTCTATCAACCACATGGTTATAATTAATTGATTCTTTCATATGACTGTTTTGAGCGTATGAATGAAAGCTCATTCTAATTTATAACTTGGAGATATTCCGTTCTTTAAATCTATCAATTCAAAGGTCGAACTGTTCAGTTTAGAATCAATCTGTTCAGTTCCAAATTGAAATTTTCGGATTCATAGGTTATATAATTCGGCGGGATAGTATCCTGTTGTGAAAACAAATTACATATTCTTGTTATTGTTATTCAAATAAAATATTAATATTTTTCTGTTGGCATTAACCTTATTCATCGATTGAACAACAGTATAGCTGGTCAAAAGTGATGACTTGTAACCCTAGTTTGGGGTATTTCAAAGTTTATATAAAATCAACCATTAAATACAATCAAAGATTGATGGGCGATTCCATCCACAGTGTTTTCATATCCAAACTCAATTTCATTTTCCTTATATCAGATTGTGGCTCCTATGTCAATTATGTGGTCAACAGCATTGGATGTTAGTCAGAGATCTGAAACAATTAAAAAAAAAGCGGTTGGAATTTATGAATTCATCTGGTTCGAATTTTCTACGTTTTTGCGTTATCATACGTAGCGGTCTACATGAATTGCTCCTTTCGATGACGTAGTGGAATGCATTGAAAATTCATGAATACTTCCAGACTTATCGAGTCAACCTTCGCGAAAAGGTTGTATACAATTTGGAGGAATTTGCGTATTCGGTATTCTTATTTCCGAAATGCGTACACGTTTTTGTATCACTGTGTGTGTATATATATTTTTGCGGGAAAGTTCGAAACATTCTCTAGATGAATTCGTGATGAAATGTTCTTTTTATAAAATTTGAATTCACGTAGAAGTCGTGAATGCTATGGACTTAGAGAGAAAAAAACCCAGGGATGAAATGGAATTTCAATATTTCCATTTGACATTATTTTCTTGATATTTTGACATATGAACGACTAATATGATGAATAGTTTGATCCCCTTTGTTTTCTTGTATGAGAAGTTAGCAAGGCGTTATTTCGAAATGACCTCAACAATCTGATCATTTACAGCGGTGGAATATTTATGTCATTTGAGAGGCGACGTGATACGGTGGATCACCCGTGTTGCTAAACAATGTCGAAATATTGACTACAGTCGCACAGCCAAGACGTTGTAAACTATCAAAAGAGTCGAGAAATAAAACAGGAAAACGAATTCTTCTTTGAAATACCTTCACGCTCGAAGATCCTTTGTATCATCGAACTCATCAATGCACCATAATATCCATCACAATGCGATCTCATGGCCGTGACTTTTTTTCCAGAATAACATAAATACGATTTGTTTGCCGAGTTTACGTATGTGTGGGTGGGCTCATTGTGCTTATTTGATAATGAATATACCGAATCCTTTTTTGAATACATAATTGGGAGATCACATAAATTTCATGTTGCTGTTGAAAATATTTTTGGTAGGATGGAGACTACAAACAAAAAATTCAGCTTATCATCTATGTGTCACATGCAATAATTTGATTGAAGATGGTGAGGTGTATACGTGGAATTGGGCACTCTCATAGCTTTTATCTTCAGATAGATAATGAGAATAAAATCCAGAGAATGAGCAGTTTCCAAATATTTCGCCCAGACGCAAGTTGATTTTATACGGAAAAATTTGAAGTGAAATGATTGAAATTTTTTCACTGATGCCGGAATAGTGTGAAATGTAAACGCTGCTGTTCATTCGGGAAAAAAATATTCCATCATGTGTGAAATAGAGAAAACTGCATGTGAATATTTACATTTTCATGACCTATCTGCATTTATCGTCATGCAAGTGAATCACGAGTTCAAAATTTTTGTTCATGCAATTGAGGAGAATGGAAATTATTCCGATTTATCTCTCATATTATTTTGCTTCCCAATGACATTGTCTTACCGTATAAATAAATAATTGAGAATGAACGATTTTATTGACACGTAAATGGCTTTAATAGTATGATACACTTGGTAGCGATACATTGTTCGCGGAGTGTAGATTAGTTTGAACCTTCATGAACTTATTCGTATTAATTTCTTGTGTGATATATCGATATAATCGTCAATATAGTTTAATGGTTTCGGTAAACGTTGACTTTTTGCTTAGACTATCGTCGTTCAGATGAATCTTAGCAAAATTCTGACACATACCCGTGTCAAAATATCAAGCCTACATGAACCTCTATGAGCCTACATAGCAATTTTCGATTTTTTTTATTGATAAATGAAAGGCTAATGTATAGGCTCATGTAGGCTCATAGAGGCTCAATATTCTGACTCGGGTATGGTCAATTCAATAAATTTCCTAGTAGTGTTGAGAAAAAAATTTCCATAACTTCAAATTTATTGAATGAGAAAAATTGGAAATTTTGTCAAAACGGCCTATTTATTAAAATCGAACTGATGTCAAACTCCATATCCACGTAGGAATGAATGATCGTGATAACCATAAATGTCATTTTAAAGTTTTGGGTACATGAAATGAAACTAGCATCATTAAAATTCTCATTCTACCCTCTTCCCACGTCATTCTCCAGTGCTCATCATATGTCTATTCTCAAAGGGAACATATCCAAGATTATGTGCATATGTGACATGCTGCAATAGATGAAAGAATATACTAGAAGCAATTGCGATAAAAACATTTTTCCGTTTCATACTCGTCCACCATTTTATTCAATATACCCTCAACCAATAAGTTCTCTTCATATTTATTCCTTCACTACACAACGAGTTTCATCCGAAGTGAATAAACCACGCCCATAGTGCTCCTATTCTTTGTTCACTTTGTGCGTTCGTTCTGGTAACCTTAGCAACAATCTTTTGATATGAGAAAAAGCCGTTCGCTTGTTAAAGGGTGAATCCTGTTCTGTATACTGCTGGATCAATACATGTGTAGGATGTTTGGCCAAGGGAGCATCACATGGCACAGTCTATGTACATATTCGACGTTTTATGGTCATAACGTACGTTCATATATTGATCAGTGTCTATCAGTTTTTCACATGTCTGTGTTACATTTTCGTTTAGTGTGCAGCTGTGCAAGCGATTTTTCTACTCCCCTTTACATCACACGAAATTGCCACTTTGATCCCACATGCATTCGCAATCCGCCATTTTATTTGATCGTATAACGTTTATATGTAGTGGACTGAACGCGAAGTCATTTGCAGTTGGCACATTATATGGCCACGTCCACCAAGATTTCTTTTTGCTTTTCGCAGATCGTTCTCAAACTGTCCATGTGGTGATTTTTCTACGCCACGTAAAATCGAACAGATAAGAACACACACAGATCGTAGTACCTTGCGATACGTACATGCATTTCTCTGATGAATCACTCCCTCAAAAATGATTGAGTAGTTATTTTTATTAACGAAAGAGTTTTTCATTATCGTGAAAATGGAATTGATAGAGATTCGGAGAGCTACATCAATTTGTTTTCTTCTCTCTTGAGTAGAATGATGAAGTTGATGAACAACGATTTTCAGAAATTTACAATTTGGCGATTTGAGAAAAACTGTTCGTCACAATTTGGTTCGAATCCTCATGTCATGCAGCAAGTGCTAAATTCTGTGTTTACTGCTGGTCGCTAACTTCGCGGAAGTCTCACAATTGAGTTTTCATTATCCAAAATATATTCGTAGGTTTGTTCAACCGTCTCTTTAGTTAGTAAGAAAGTTAATGCAGAAAGAAAACATCTGAAATACTCAGGAGAATCTTTTAGTTATTGAGATAACTGTCGTAGAACTGAATGACAAAATGGGCGAACTCACTTATTTCAAATATAATGGATATTGACGGAAATTGAGTTTGGGTTTAAGAAGAATGTCTCGTAAATTCTGTTTGAACTAAAAGAACAGGTAGTAGAAATGCAACTAGAAATGGTGTAACGTGGTGTAAGTATTCAATAATTTCTAGTGTGAAATTTAGATGATGGGGCGAATAAATTTCGACAAATACCGGTAGCAGTTCCATGACGACGCCAACTGGTTTACACACCACACAAAATCATTTATGTTCGATAAGCCAACACTGAACGGCATGAGTGGGTGATGTGAGAGAAATAAATAAACGTCATCGGTAATAGTCACATGGGCTGCATTTGGTACCTGCTCAGAACTCATTTTCTGGAATAGTTTTCAGTTGAGGGAGGAATTTAGCAGCCTCATACGAATATTTACTGAACAAATTTGGCGATATGGAGGAAATAATTGTGATCGGGTTCGAATATTTGTCGAAAGTGCCAAATTAGCCCGCGCATCGGTTACTGAACTGCATCAAAATATGCTGCAATATTCTGAATGGCTGTGACGGGAACCGAGATGAAATGAAGTACACCAAATTTGTGTCATAAGTATAACTGTCAAATGGGCATTAATTGTGAATGTAATGATCAATAGGAATGACACATTAATTAATTTATCGCTGTAAAGTTTCACGCCTTTTTCAATTCACCAACTCACATTGGGACTTTTACAAATTTTTGAAAATTAAATAACGGAATAAATGAAATGTTGAATGTTCTTAATTTTATGATACTCACGGATAGTTGTGAGAAAATGAGTGTACGTGATTGAGTTTCTGCTATTTGATTGGAAATTGGAGATAATGCGCTGTTGTCAACCGAGATATCTGTGAATTAAGAGACGGCGGTCTCGACTGAAATAATTGACAATGCTTCCGCAAATTCTCTTGATTTTGCAGCATTGTTATGAAGTGGAGTGTAGAAATATTGAAAATATTGAAGATCACAGGATGAAGTGGCGAATAATTGTAGCACTCGATGTTATGATTCTAAGAATTATGATTCGCTCCACTATCTCTGAAAGGATTATGAGAATATTCAGGTGTGATGAACATTACGATACTAGCAACATCAATGAATCGATGATAAATACAACTCTTAACAAACGAGGAAGTCAAAGAATCCGATTATATGTATCCAGTATTTAATGTCGAAATGAATTAATAATGATAGCAAAATAGCTCATTTGTGGTATGCATAAAATGGATAATGTTCTACTTCGCTCCGCTGGACATTTATGTCACGGACTTCTCTACATTCTGATGAATTCATTCGCGAATAATACGGATATATGTTCATAGATAGATGAAACTGGTAATGGAATCTTCGAGGATTTTCTCATTTGTCCTTCCATTTATATTTCTATATCATTATATGTAAGAAGCAGATGGGGTGGGTTAGTACATCCATCACGTTAATGAATGCACGTCCCATTCACCCCATTGGAAATTTGTTGAATTTACAGAAAGCGTTAACAGAATATACAGCATCTTATCAAAATGTTGCAAACTTCAAGGCTCCTCGCGTCATTACATCATGTTCATGTTATAAATACTCCTCTACTGATTCTGGTGGCTTCATCATTGAAACATACAATGCGAGCTATGTAAAGATCCTTTCATTTTAGTGAAAATCACAAGAAATTTCGAACAATTGTTGCTTTTTTTCTGTTCAATAAAATGATGTTGGTATTGTAAGTGAACTGTTTCTATTTCAGGCTGTTGTCAAACGATATCTGCGATATCTCATGCTGTCTTACGCAAGATGATTGCGAGAGGTTGACAATGTGGAAACGTAGAATATCAGTGCGAAATTCGTATTTTAAACTCATTAAAGTGCACCCCGAAATTTTGGTGTCAGATCGCTAGAAAAATGAATTTAATTCTTAGGAGGTAGTTGAAGTGGTTAAATCGAAGTCTGCAATTGCGTTGTTTACAGCCTCGCATTTTCATGAAAATGCCTGTTTCATTACTTTTTGCCAGGCGTTCTTGCTTTCTCTTGATTTGCCTTTGAGCTTCAAAAGATTCAGGAGATAATCGGGTGTCTATTGTTATTGTCGAACATTATCCGAATATAAATCATAAATATTGTATGAAGTGCATGAAAAATCAAAATTGAACGAAATGAGTAATCTCCACATGAAATATCACTTGGAAAGAGGAGTTGAAATTGATTGGCTGATATACAAATCCTACGATAGTCCCATTCTTTTCACTTCGATCCAACTCAGGACTATTATCGTAGCGAACTAAGAAGGTGCTTGCATTTTGTCATCATACAACGGGATGTTACACTCTTCCATCCCTGCGAGGTACTTCATTAATCACATTGCAGTTCCAATCTTACTCAGTTTTACATCTCAAGTTTAAGCGAAAACTCTAGTGTGGTATTTATTATTCTGCACAGTGGATTATACAAAAATATCTGTGGATATTGCACGATATTTTCGAAAACTGTTCCTTCTTCCATTTTTTCCCCATTCTTTTTTCATTTTCTTTCCATTTTCTTCCATGTTCCAAAGAACAATTGAAATTCAGAGCAGAGTTTTTCACAATTTGTTCATTCTAGTAACTGTTATTGTTGACACAGAATGAAATTTGTCGAGGATGCCAGTTACATGCGTTTTTTTTCGTTTGCGTGCAAGCGTACAAGTCGCATCAAGCAATAATTAATAGCCTTTTTGCATTATATTTTTTCGATAAAAACTGCATACGAAAGTCTCTTGTAATTGACGCAACATACGTGCACATATAACGAAAGAGATATTCCCATAGTATGTCCTACGATATGTTTGTATTGGGAAATCTGTAATATTTGAAGATAAAGTATGGTCTGCAGAGAAGTTATCGATATCCTGCTGATGGTATAAAAATCTCCCTATTCAACGGTTATCAGATGAACACTGTGACGAATGAGAAAACGATAGAAGCGCCATCTCCTAGGTGGCGAGAGTTCCATTAACGGTAAGGGATGGAATTGCGACACAGTACGTCACTTTGTAGCACAGGAGAAGGTTGCGCGTGGGAATATACAAAATATCGACTGATGATAAATATTCACTTCGCAAACTTCAGTGATGCTGCATTCGTTTCCATCGAATACATTCGATGTCATGTCCAAATATCAAGCTCGAATAATGCTCAATGAAATTTTATCTGCATTATTTTATGTCGTATAATTTGATAATGAGCAATAAAAATTTGCAGCCATGATATTGGAATTTTATTGAGGTTCAAGGATACATTCTCAGCTCTGATGCTCAAATCATGCATGAAAAATCGTTCTAAATTATTGAGGAGGGGAGGATGCAAAAAATCATTGTTTTTTGAATATCAATTCTGTTGTCATGTTCAACATATAGATACATATGAAACACCGTGAGTTTGCGCGCGTGTGCATTTGTGTACACAACTATTAAGTCTTACATTTATGTCTGTCATAATTGGCTTCGTTAAATGAAGAGAGTGGCTGACGAATTAGCTTGCTGGTAATAACGTGGCTATTTATTAACACGTGAAACGAGACACGAGCCCCCTATGGTAAGCACTTTTGCTCATTCTTTTTCTCTCTATCTTTCTTTTTTCCTAACAATTTGCCATATTATTCTTCTTCGTCAGATACATTTGTTCGTCTGGTGGTTTCAGTCTTAGTCTTAAAGAAAGTGTTGACCTTCCCATGCTGATATATTACAAGAACCACTGCTATCACCATTATTACTACAACTACTACCATTATTACTATTGCTAGCACTACTACAGAATATCGCAAGCGTCATAAGCTGCCTGTGATTTACTGAGATTTCATGGTATGTTGTGGTGTCATTACAATGATGTAGCTAATAGCTGTATCATATGGATGTGGTAACAGTTTAATAATTATTATCTTCACTGGGGAAATGAGATGGTGAGGGAGACGGGTCATCCCGCACATATGTGATACAGAGAAATTTATGAATTTAACTCGATGAAACCAAAAAAATTGAAAAAATAAACTCTGCAGAAAATTATAATCATGATTGGTAATTTTTTGGTTTTTTACAGACGCGATGAAAAATTCAAATCGTGTGGAATGACACCATCAACGTTAAGTAGGATTGAGGGGAGTAAATCGTTTTTGGATATAATAAATCATTGTAAATTTTATGGAGTGAAAAATGGAGAGCCGAAAAAACGGATTCGTTTAGAAAGTCGCTTCCGTATATGCAGCTGTAAAATATTTTCACATATAAACGTGGTCGAGATTTCTCTTTGGGCACCGCGCGGAGGTTGTTCTTTGATCCATTCACGAGGGGATTTCGTGTATTATATAAACAGAAGTTCCATTTTCGCTTCAACCCTACGATATTTCAAACAACTGAATGAATTTATTTAATTATTCGGGTTTGAGAATATCATTTGATCAGAGTGTTGTGCACCGTCCATCTACAGTATATTTGGATAGTAAAAACAACGGATTCCCATTTAAATACATGAATTCAACACGAACGTTTTTCACTCACATTCTCAATTTTTTTTTTTTTTCATGTGCTTATCGCAAGTGAACCGGAAAAATTGAAAACGGGGTTTTTCCCACATGTGACCCCGATCTGAACAAGGGATGTTCACATTTCTACACTTTATATACAATCATAGATGCTTAAATATAAACGTGTACGGATGTTGCATGTTGAAATATATAAATATATTTTTTTCACAGCCATACTAGCGCCATTTCTACCTTTGTGTGTTGGTATATTCCTTCGCCATACCCGCTATTATGTAGACAATAATGGTCGATGCATAAATATTCACGCTGGCTACGGTCATAAATGCTACCGTGGCTGCACACGAATGTAATATATATAAGCAGGATGGTGAAGCCGCGCGCGCCGCGAGAAAAGACCAAAGTCGTTATTATACACGTCTGCCTCTTCTCTGGTATTGCCAACGCGCCGACGGATATGGCAATGCTGAGTCGCGGTCGGTTACATTCTCAGACGTATATGTACATCGCGCTCGCCCCAATGCTATAATTTTTTATTCCATTATTGTGGATGCATGGAGCGGGACAAACAAAGGAGGAACTTTGTCGAATTGGGAGGAAAATATACGAGTTGAAGATGAAAAATAGAAAATTACGACAGGGTTGTTATCACGCGGGGGGGATGCTGACGAAGAAACATTTGCGACCACCTTCACTTCTGTTTTTGACCTCTCTTTCATTATATTGTCTTGAGTTTATCTTACATGAGGGTTGCAAAGGGAATTTCATGTGGTAACGTGTCTGTAGTACTCATCAATAGAATGAAATCGCCAGTGCTGCTATTGAGCACTTGATCAATGGTGAACGCTTGTAATCTCGATAGAATTCTTTCATTCTGCTCACCAGAGTTCTATTTTTTTCTTGAATATCCCATTTGGATATTCTCAAACACAAAATGGAAACGAAAAATTTGAGTTTTTATGGATACGTCTGGGAAAAGAGACGGACAGCAATGATGATGATGACATAGAACGAAAAGGAAGAGTGTGTGCCTGGGCGCGTTCCAGCAGATGGATAGGATTTTGTTTTTCTGGCATTTTTATTATGTCTTTCTCATCCCAATTATCGAAATATCGTGGAGGCGGAAACGCACATGAAGATTTAGGGTATGTAAACGTACATGTAAATGATATGAGGCAGGATGGGGAAGAAAAGAAAAAGCAAAAGCGGCGGAAGAGGAGGAGGTTGATGTTGTGTGCGGCTGGCTTTTTACGTTAGAACGTTCAACGTATCCCCGCGGTGGTAGAGCCATTAAAAAGGAGTGGCACTCTACGGGTATCGGGAGTGATTTGTGCTCCCAACTGGAAGAAAACGAGACAACACTCATCTCCGGCATTCTCTCCAGTCGTTTCTTTGGTGATGGCGGATAAAACCAAGAGATGGATCTTGCATGTAGATTGGTTGCTTGGTATTATTTCTTATTTCTCCGTCGTCTCTGGAACACATCGTTGTCATACACGGATTGATATATGTGGGAGTGGCGCAATAATAATACATGAATATACATTTTTCGGAAATTTTGACAGACCGAACATTGCCATCCTGCATTAATAGAAATGAAACATTTATCATCAATTTTTCGCTCGTTTCAATATGAAAAGACATTCATATCTTTTTTTCTTCCATATGAGAGATGGAATGTATCAAATCATTACTACATTATACAAAACGATGAAATTATATTGTAGCGAGTTTATGTGAGTATGGAGAAAAAGGTGAGACTGTTTGAGCGAGAAGTAAATTTGATTCAGAATTAGAACTTTGTGTCAATTGACAATATGTAGAATACTGCTATGGGCTCAGTCAATATCTCATGGATGGATGGAGCATTGATAGCAGTGTGTAGATGTATATGGTACTGTCCCATAATGTCGGTATATACGCGCACTATTATGCGATAAAGGGTGCACCTGTGACAGAGATCATTTAAGTACTGCATGTGAATTACGAGGATACGTTTTGCGTTCACCTAGTGCACGTGATGCTGGGTAATATAATTTTATATTGCGTTTCGAATGGACGTGTCACATGTTGATGAAGTTATCCATTGGAATACTTCCAAGCTTGAAAAATATTTTCCCATTTTCATCAAAATAATCAAATGAATATTCTGATTTTTAGGTTCTAATGGTTACACTGATATTATGATGACCAGGGACTCATCATCCGTGTTCTCTACGCTTGTTGAGGATGCCAGCATTGAGGTTGTCATTTATATTGGATGAGCAATGTGACAAAAAATTCATGTGGATCGTAGAAGATTATCACAGGAATTTACGTAGTTCCATGACGAGAAATGGTAATGGGTGGATGATAGTTTGTTGGAATGCATTTGACTCCCTGAGCCCTTTTTGGCATGGTCATCCTCGAAACATTTTCGGCCGAACTTAAATGATATTTCTACTCCAAACTTGATAGTGTTATCGAAGGTGTAGTTCATCGGGAGTTCTGTAATTTTTTTCAACATGCTCCATGAAGCATTCAGAGTACGAATCTATCCAATGGCGTTTGATTCTTGGAACAATAATTTGTAGAAATGAACATTACACAAATAGTCAGATTAACTGAAATTTTGAAAAAACCACGGCATTGGGAATAGCAAGAAGAACGTTTCGTTCCTTTATTGGTATAATTTTCTCATGTGTGCTTCTGTGTGCGGTATTTTTCTCACCATATTTGGACAAGCACAATGTGAATGTGATACATAAAGAAGAAGCGGGAACAAAAATGATAATAGAAGCAAAATGCATGCATGAGGGAACAAAACGTGGAAACTTTTTTTGCCGAGCATAGGAGGTACGATAGTGAGTGGCAAGAGGTGTTGGAGGGCACGCAAGGAAGGATAAAGTGGCTGGTCGTAAATACACGTGTAAATATATTGCAGCTGTAACGCGGCTCACGGTTAAATTGTACAGTATAATGTAACGTGCGTTCCATAAAAAATGAAAAAAAAAATAAAACGAAACACAAAATGGAAGAGAAGCAAGAAAAAAAGCAGGAACGTTTCGCTGGTTTGGAGCATGTCTGGTTTCGAGCAAATTATCACGTGTCAGCCCTACTCTTCAGAAGTTCACACATAACTTCGTGAACATTTTAAAAACGATTTTTCAAATGAGCTCCAGCGTAATTATAATCTTTTCCACTGATGTGATATTTTTTTTACGTGGATGTTCATAACTCGTAGCTGAAGAAATTTGTTTTTGTTCGTATGACATTTTTGAATACGTATCATCTCATTTTTATATTCAATCATTGAATTGATGATTCTAATTTTGATGATATTTGAGGAACTCCATATAA
Organism: Meteorus sp. PSUC_FEM 10030008; assembly: GCA_018881525.1. Classification (NCBI taxonomy): domain Eukaryota; kingdom Metazoa; phylum Arthropoda; class Insecta; order Hymenoptera; family Braconidae; genus Meteorus; species Meteorus sp. PSUC_FEM 10030008. The sequence goes on along the minus strand of JABMBR010007831.1, from coordinate 26,167 downwards.
GAGATAATTCTAAACACATGGCTGATTGGTCACGTGTTAACTCGGGTATTCGTGGCCAAGCGTGGCACAATAGCCGGACACATGAGGTAAATTTCCAGAAAAGTTCCCAGTCAGTAATGTGTTAATATACAGATCCGATCGCACTTGATTCGAATGGAGTGATCGCATCGTTTTGTGGTGTTATCAAGATCCTCGCGAGAATACTCAGACCAATTACCACGGCAATGAAAAGTTCTTTTTCAACAAATAGAACAGATGTACTCATCGTCGCTGTATCATTGTATGAAATCTTCTTCCTCGCGAAGAAAGAGGTATTGCATTCATTTGGTTGTATAATCAATCCATGAACGTACGTCCATATATCAATGTGCGTATTAAATGGGTGTGCATAAAATTTTGAATATATTTTTGGAGACTAGTTTGGTCCGTGTTGAATTTGAATATACTTCCAGTTAATTCTTCATCGATGTGTGAGAGACATGGTTGACGACAAAAGAGAGTAGAAAAAATTATGGGAAAAAAAAATTCATTCCCGTCATATTAAACTTATAAAACTTGTGATGGATGCTATTTTTCACTTCATCATTTTTTCTTTCAAATTCAATTCTCGCAACCATGTGCAGCTACTAAAAGTATACTTGAGCTGTCGGGTTCTTTCCAGTTGAGCTTGGTCACGATGCCCGCTCAGATTCCTTTGAAAATAGCGTGAACCCATATATCTTCAAACCACGAAGGAAAATTCTGAAAACCATAAAACATAATGAATGTTGTGAAATTTTTGTGAGGAATATGTATATGAAAGGATTTTTTGGATTGTGGTAGAAGAAAAGAATAAGGGAGAGAGGAATAAAAACGGGAGACGTCTTCCTGGTCGGTAACCAGCCAAGAACATAATCCGATGGCAATAAACCAATTAAGGTCAGTAGTAGGTCCAAAGTGAAACTGCAAAGATATCTGAAGTTTCGTGATTTCACCTCTCGTCCCTATTTATAATATCTCCGCATCTTTACCAGTATATTTTCGAAAAATCCTGTGTGTTTCGTTTGCCTTACGGTATGCGATACAATTTTTGTGAATATATTTGTTGAATTGAATCTAATGCATACAGGTTCTGTTTACATTTGGGATATCACTCGTCCATGTCGGCTTTATAGTTTATGGTACTCATAAACTCGGGGGCTTTGAGCGATAATCTCAGTGCGCAAGAGTAAAGGTATGAGATAATACACTTAACTACGTGAATAAGTGCATGTTCACGTATGGGATGCAATGATTTGGAAAAGGAAACTTGTCGGGTCCCCATCACAGACAAAGATAGATGTACATTCTCTTCCGTCGTGATATTACACTCTTAGTTATGTCTTGTTATGTACACTTCAGCGTAGAGAATTCCTCGGCCGTGCTACGCGCTAGCCTCTATATTTGTATTATGTCTGTTGGAATGTCCTTATACGAATGGGATAGCTACTGAGGATTGTTCCAACAGTTTCAGAAGATGATGGAGAGAAATGATGAAGTATATGACACATAATACGGATTTCTCGTGAAGACTGTGCCGTTATCAATGTACGTTTGAGTTTATGACAAGCCATGTGATGATTTCCACCCCAGCGAGTGCAATTTTGGCAGACAGTTCGTTTTCACATGTTGGATACCATACCGCATATTGGTGGATTGATGAATCTAATAAGACATGTGGAGTCAAATGAATTTCTCCATTCATTGCAAAATTGTGGTGCCATAATATTGGAAATGAAATTTTCGTAGTCTACGTTTAGAGAGTGATAATGAATGTCAACCAAGTTAAATGAGATATTTTTATTATTTCATGTTGTTATATATGATAGTGTGAAATGTCCCCTATTGATTGGACGTAGCATATTTTTGGAGAAAAAATTGTGTGATAGAAAATGAATAGCACAGTCTCAATTTCGAATTCCAACCACAAATTTAAAACTTCTAAACGTTTGTTCATCATTTCTCATTAATTCACAAATAAAATTGCCCATAAACCTGCTCGTGCGTGGGGTGTAGATAAATAATAGTCAGGCTGCTCATAAACTTTTCATTTTTATCCACATAAGTATAAATATCGTGTCTATTTTTCACCCTTCATATCGACATGTATCTCACGAAGTGAACCTATGATGGAATCTGCCCCTTAATCTTCGTTATCAGCGCAGAGATTTTATTCACGCTCTTTCTCACTCAGTTGAATGTTTTCATGTCGAAAAGTAAATGCAACGGGAGATTTATCGTGTTGAAATTCGAGGTGAAGAGAGTATTCAATAACGTGTTGAGAGCAAACAAGAGAAATGCGTAACGAGGGGTGGAGAATAACGAAAGTATTTCACTATTGGATATATGACACAACATACTCACGCTGAAGCCATCAAATGGGACTGCACGGATGGAAATGTATATAATATAGATATATATGGATGTTATGGTAGTCATAGTCCGCCTCTTTGGACCAGGGTAACGCAAGTATGAAGCTCGTGATGCCGACTAATATTCAAGGCGCAGCATGATGTATATCTATGTGTGTATGTATACGAATGCGACCCCTCACAGTCTGGCAGTCGCCATGACGTATATAAACTACCCTTGAACACACAAATCCGGTGATGCGTAGACGTCTCATCCCTCTTCATTTCAGCTCCACCTACGACCCCTACAAAGGAAAAGAAGAATATAAAAACGGGCTATAATTTTCGTTGTGTGTTTCCATCAAGCGCACATTCATACATATCGCATATTCCACATCCACATCACACTCAGTTGATGTTGTTGAATCCTGAGAATTCTTCATGTTTGCAATGACCAGGTTTGTTTATGTTTTCTCGGAGTGGGAATGAATGCAAGAAGTGGGAGGGAGATGGCAATATTTTATTGGGAAGGAAAAATAAATGAGTTTCACTAATTGAATTGTTACAATTTCATATTCATATGAATGTATAGAACGTATGGTGCCCTTTATAAAAATAAGTGCTCCAACCCCTGTGTGTCTTCAGGGGTGAATCTGATATGTATGCGTTCACGATTTCGTCCCCACATCACTTAATTTCCGTTGATAAGATGGATATTGTTAGAGCGGAAAAAAGATGCAATAAAATTTGTGATTATTCACTGAGGAATGATTGGAGTATCTAACTAAAAGTGATTCGAGAAGGAAATTCAATTCGTCAATCATATACATATATACACAAGAGGATGAATGTTTGTGAAGGAAGATATACACATGGGCTGAGGATCTGGTTTCCAATGAACATGTAACATGCATACATGTACACTCGCACCACTCAAATTGCTTGGCGTGACGCAGAACAATGTTATATCCCAGAGAGAGATATTATTCCACCACATCTCTCCATACCTGATGATGTTGAATGGAAACGAAAGATTTTTTTATATCCCCGTAAATTACATTGTAGCAATTTTTTTTCCTGACATCAATTGATGTTCTCATATTGGTATGTTACACTTTAACGCTCATGAATTAATGGAGAGAAGAAAATACACAGACATTCTCAAGTGCTCGATACATTGTTGGCCAGTTGACATTTGAAGACAAATAAAAATATCATATTTTATATGTGTATGTGAAGATATTTTGTCTTTGAATTGTCACAGAAGCGACGCGACAACTCATGCTCAGACATTCGGATGTCGACTTACTGGTGCCATCTCAACTTCAAATATGGGAATGGAGAGGATGGACGAAAAAAATAGAATAACAACAAGGATGTTGAGAAGTAAAATGGAAGAGAGGGGGAGAGAGTGAGATAAATTTGAAACTTTATTTTAGTTTAACGACACCGTAACTTGGAGGCTAAAGCTTCGACGTTGTTATATATATGTATATTCGTGTGAATTTATTATGGTTATGTGCATATGTGTGTGAGTGTGAGGATATGAGTGCGTGAGTATCTGAAGAGCCATACAAGACTCTGACTTTGTCATTCAAACTCGAGATGGAAGGATTTTACCTCATCCCTTATTCATGAACGCTGATACCAAGTTTCATCTTCATTTTTTTTTTATTTTCGTGCATATCAATGTTGTTCATTCGGCTAAATTGACTATGTCTCGTCTTATATGTGTATGTAGAAAATAAAACACGCAAAGAGTGAATGTTGCTGCAGGTCATTGCAGTATCTTTGAGATTCTTCACTTGCAATTAATGCGACATAGTTTATTGCCTGGATGTTCACGAGTGACTCCAGAGTTTTTATGGGATTATTCAAAAAAAAAGAGAGAAAAGAAGAAAAGCAATTTTTTTTTTCTCACGTTTGTTGGAACATGTTGTATATCAAATGATGGGTTGGCGTGTGGTTAAGATTTGCAGCGAATGACAAAGACAAGAGAGATAATGAAGGAGAGGCAAAGAAAATAAGCCGATGTTGGGATGTTATGTGTGAGAAGAAATACGACCAATGAACGGTTGATATACCTCTGAGATTCGTCAGATGGACATCATCATGGTCCTGATATATCTCTATGGTGGAATTTACCAGAATTGGATTCATGTGGACACCAATGTAAGAGGATTGTACGCAAGCTCACGTGAGGGCATAAAGATAAGAAAGGAGAAAAAATGGAGAGAAAAAAGGAAAATGTGGGGTTTGAATATCAATTTCCGAGAGTAACCAATTCTCTGCATTCCACTTTGCTTCTGTTGGTCGAGATGATGAGATGCTGCCAAGTATAGTTATATATCTCTCACGCAATGGGCTCTGTGGTGGGGCACCTATCTCTTTATTTCACTTTGAGATGACTCCGCCTTCGGAAATCTTCGGGATTTCGTGAAAAATGAAACACGCTTACAAAAATATGTATCCGACCAACCAGCTTCGAATTATTCTCAAGCATATCCATAACTAAAATCCATACTCCATTGAAATCACAATTTAAATGCCCTTTTTGAATTTTGATATGAATATGATGGAGGAGAAAAGAGTAGGTGTGTGGTTCGTGCAGGCTTATTCTTGATTTCAGAAATGTTTCGCGTCGAGCGTTTGCATTTAACTATATATGAATGTGCAGTATCTTATGGCAAATGTGACTCTCGTCGCGAATCCCGATAATTAAAGAGAGATAATATTTCATCGCCGCTACGGCTCGCAGAGAGGACGTGCTATCGGTTTTTATCGCTTCTCTCGAGGGCTGTTTTACGACCCACAGTCGAGCGCTCTCACCTTCCAGGGACCAAATTGGGACTGAGTATTCATCATCACATATATACATATATATAAATGTTCGTGTGTGCTTAAAGACGACACAGAGTCGTGGGTTTGATGCTGTGTGATCAGCGCAAATCATTAATTTTCAGGCGCCGTATAACCCCTTCAGAATAAAGAAAATAAGGAAACGTATTCGGAAAACTTTTTAACAAAATTTGAAAATGTGAATCGAAATTTGGAGGAAGTTGATACGACAAAAACGTATTTGGTGTGATCGGTATTTAGGAAAGATGCAATTGAAGTAGTCGGAGGGAAGCACATCCAGTTCCATCTCAGTGGTTGTGTTGAACGGAATAATTGATGAAGGCGGAGTGAGTTTATTACTTGACGTTCAGCCACTTCACAGAGTGTGACCACCTTTTTTTCAGACAGTCCGCCAATATTCCAGTTGTATTTTCGAATATTGAATTATGCCGTACTTGAATGTCAGTGCGGAATATATCAAGCAAGATATAACCCACAGACCTGGAAATGTTCTTATTGTTGGATACATCCTTCACCGAGTGCGCAACCCCAACAAATTTTGAGGACTACATGTCAGTTAATTTCAGATTTGACTGTCTATATGCGTATGGATATTTTGTTACTTGAGAAAATTCCTCATCACAACTTATGGAGGTGGCGTGCCACAAATTATGTATAGCAAATAACGAAAAAATGAAAAATGAAAAATTGAAGATATTAACAAAAGTCTTGTGTTAAACACTTAGAGCGTTAGCGTTGGCAGGAGGCGGTCGGCGAGCTCTGTGATTAGCCTTCGTAAAATTCGCCATGATCTTTTCAAAAGTATTTTACACACATATATTTGTGCGTAAACATAATATATATGTATGTATTAAATATATTTCAAATGATGGGGGCGTGGCTTGCGTAACCTGAAAGGAGATGATGCGAACGATGAAATTTATTTTCATTTAGTTACGGAAAAATTACCCTTGTACTTTTACTTTTGGATGCTTACAAATTCAGCTCTATATTCTTCGTGAGGCCCATCAGAGTGATACGTCATCTGTAATTGCTGATTATCCAATGATTGTCAGACGAAAAATTTAACATTCTGTGAACGTGGACATGTAGGAAATAGATAAGATTATCAAAGTTTCATAAATACTCCTCTCGTGTTCAGATCGAGGAATATAAAATCGGCTTGAATGAAATTTCATCATTTTCCTATCAGATTCTCAATTTCATTGGTTTTTATGTTCATAGAAAAATGGTGGAGTTAATTGCTTTAATTTCATGAGAAATTTCTGAATGCTGATCTATTTTCCGTCACTACAATCCTGAAAGGATATCATTCTGGATGAAGTTCCCTAAAGTTATCACATCATGATATTATCAATTCAATTTTAAGAGATACATAAATGTATGTTTATGTATGTATTTATTTCACATTTATACATTGGTTCATGTAAAAAGGCAGCTTGTGCACCAGGTATTACTTGTTAGAAATGTATGTGATATCGCAGATACAGATATAATGCACACATACAGGACACCACAACGTGTTGTTGTTCCATTCGGCTATTCCTCTCCTTTACGAGGGAGCATAAAATGGCAAACACGTGCTGTAAACAGCGAATAGAATGTCACCGAATATATCTATCAGTCGAATATGGCTATGTAGGTGCGTTCCGTTTCCATAGATATTCAGCAGAAAACTTTTTATGCAGGTTCCCAATCAATATTTTTTATTCTTTTTTCAATTTTATTTTTATATTTCATTTTCAGTGGCAACTAATGTAACGAAAGAGCAAAACAGTCAGAATGTTCTATTCTAACACAATCTATTTACTCAACAATTCTCGTGCATGAATTCTTATTCCCAGAAAAATAGAAAAAAATTCAGTAGAAGCAATAGAAATCTGTCCAACAGAGTATTTGATGCATCGTCATTATTCTCGCATCGGTTTATCGGGATTACTCAAGAATGTTTCTATCACTTCGTTCTTGATTGCACATGGCACGCAACAAATGTCTGTGATTTCAGAAATTTGGAATGACAACATCATTAATTCAAAAACATAAAGCGATAATCGAGATAACCATTAAAATATTCTATATGGATATTGAGAAAGGCGACTGGAGACTTGCGTGGTGAACGGTTCCATCGTGTGAAGGAGTTCAGTCTACCCGAGATTTTCTCTCGTTGTGTTCAATCAAGCACACAGAGTGAAATAAAAAAAAATATAAAATATGTTTACACAAAAAACTGATTTTCGGATAGTTTTTCAGTGTTACTGGGTAGTCATTCTCCTGGTTGCCTGAATTCCATATGGAATTCTTGAAAATATCACCGTTACCATGAAAAAATTATCTGTAGGTATTTTTTTGACATTCAGTTCTAATAAAAATTATTTCTGATAAATTTGTGAGAAATTTTCGATGATGCTGCGACTCGAGGAGGAGATTTTTGAGAACTTAGCCTGTATTTCGACTTTGAATAACACTGCAATCTCTCACCATAGTGAATGGATATAGAACAGTCATGTATATGTCAATGCAATACAAACAAATACCCCACGAAACATTGGCATGATCGGGTGTATATGCATGTAACCGGGTAAGATGTTGATGATATGTGAAGCAGGGTTGAGTGAGTTTGTGCGCCGCGACAGTTGCGCAGGGGGTGTACACAATGGCGCACAAACGACGCCGACGCTGTGCGAACACAAAGGTTGAAAGAAGCAAGCGAATGCGAATGCCTGGATCCGTCGGTCGAGGGCCATTTCGCAAACCCCATTTCCACTTTGTATACGACGAGATATACACAGAGACTTAATCTCTATCTTATGGTCCCTCATATTCGTACTTCCACGTCTTTTAATACGTTCACTTCTCTTATAAAAGTACAAAAATGTACATAGATGTATATTTGTATGAATTTACGTATATGCATATCTATGTATATGCATTATGTTTTGTCTTTCCGCCGAGTTGAATTATAAGCCTTCACGAATCATTTGTTCTCGCGTATACATTTCCTCATGTCACTGTATGTTTTGTTGTGATCATGTGTGAGTCTTTGGCACTGGAGTGGCGTCCACAATTTCCTGAGTCTGCTGAAAAATTTCAGTGAACTTAAGTTCACACTTGTGGCTGAAGCGATGACCAATGCGATATCTTCTCAGCATTAAAGGTGAGTCATGCAAATTCATTCTTTTTCTCATATGTTGTATTGATGATTGAATACCAAAAATTACAATATGAAATGCCAGAAATTGTGATGTGATTGTGGTAAGTCGAAGTTGATGACAGAGCGTGTTGAATGCAAGTATATTTATAGATTTTGCGTGCAAGTGGATTAGGTGAATTCATTTATTGTTGTTTACCATCGTATGTCAGATATTTCTTGGAGTTATCATTGCCACGTTTTTTTTTGCAAATAAAAATTCAATTTTTGCAATCTATCAAGTCTTATAACACTCATCAATTCATTTCACATATCGTTTTATTGATGATGTAGTTTTTGATGTATGGAAATTTATGTGAGTGACTACGATTATGAACTCGACAGAGTCAACAGGAAAAATATTGTATATGTTCTCCTCATCAAATTCAGATTGCACCGAGAATAGTTGAGAGATATTGTCATATAAAACAAATCCAAATGTGATCATAATAATAGCACATGAAGTTATTCATTCGACATAAGCTGGGAGACAGTACGATGCCATTTATCGTAGTCCCAAGCGCAAGCTAACGACATTCGGATGTCGATCTTTCCTCGGGAAACAAGGATGTCACTCATAACTACACATTTAATTGTTGTCAAGAGTATTTGGAATAGTTGCGAATGGAAATGTAGAGTATTAAGTGAAAGAATGATACTCTGATTGAATATCATTGAGTCCATCCCACTTTCTATAATTTTCTCCAAGTATCGTCTGTATGAACTGCATTGAATTGCAATAAGTAAAATTATAATGTGCATAAGACTAAAAATAAATCGTTGTTGATTATAGACAACACACACGTTTGTACGATGTGTATGTACGTGGATATGAGGGACTGCATATGTATATAATTGATTTTGTTATCATGACTATAAAACTATATAGCGTAGTACACGTTCATCTAATAATAAAACTAACATCACGTTGTTGGTTTGATGATTATCAATATTTATTATATGTACATTACACTGCATGTATGTATGGATATGTCATATAGTAAAAACTAATACGCCAACATTGGATGGAGAAATGTGCAGTTGGAAATCAGTTCGAACATAGGAACAATCCAGATCTTGACTTAATTGGTCGTTTGTAAATTCAGGTGTCATTGTAAAGGGTGAAAACTTCATACGAGATTTTGCATCAAGGGCAAACACAAATATTCAACTTTTGCTTTATCTTATTTCATTTTATCATTACGACGGACATCCCAATAACTTCACAGTGAATTAATCAACTGGGGGTAGAACATTCATGAGGAAACTACAATTGCAATTAGTTTTGATGCAGATGTGAGTGACGACACAAATGATATTGTTTATTTTTCATATCTCATCATACATTCTTTATTTCGTTATTGAAATTCTATTACCGAAAATTTGTAAATAGTATCCTGGATTTGAATATTCCAATATTATTCAGCCAGCTAAGAGTTTTCGTTTTTTTCCTTTTTTGACTAACGATTTCACTTTTTCATTGAAGTGTTTTCCTCATATACCTACGCCGAGAAATTGTTATTTCCCCGGCGGATCTTTTTAGAAAATACAACACGGAAGCGAAGCAACCGTCGGTCACGTCATTATGTAGGTGGTCAGGACAATGGTAGACGTAACCTTCACCCAGATTTCTACATAAAATTTCAGTTTCTTTCTCATTTTAGGAGATAGGTATGGATATTCTATTTGTAAATATACGATTTGTGTGGAGAGCGAGACCATTAGTTCTGACGTGGAATATTTGCGCTGCAATAATTTGACCGCAGACCCTTAAGTAAATTACCTCTTTTTTTCCAATAGTTCCCTCATATCTCTATACAAAAGACTGCGAGTAAAGAGATCCTAGAAAGATGTCCGGGGTCGGGATACAAACGTAGAAACGATTTGTGGCTACTTCGAATCGTCAGAGCATTCAAAGACGTCGATGTGTACGTCACAATCGTTTGTCTCCAGTGAAAAATCATTGTGTAGAAAATGTGGAAATAAATTATAATAATTTTCAATTGATATTAAAGTGACATGAGCATTCATAAAATGGGAATAATTTTCATACCCCAAACACAAATTCACATAAATGCGTTAAAATTATGAGAATGTTTGCGCAAATTTATGTTTAAGACTAGTGTCAAATAAAAATGAAAGAGACGGAGCAAAAAGAAAAGAATTGGTTATAAATGTTTTGATAACCATAATATAAAGTGTCACAAAGTGAGTTTATGATTCTGATTATGCATTCACAAAATAGCTTATTGCAAATTAATGTTCATAGTGGCTATTCAACTCTACGAAAAAAGTTGGATGACAATCAAAATAGTTATAACTAAAGAGTGAATATTATAATGTGTGATATAGCGAAAGTGAGTGTTGTTAGATTATATTTATTTATGTTAATTGACAGATGGACGGTTGTGAACGACGACGAAGCAACCGTCGGATCTTTTGTACGTACAACAATTCAACGAATATACACATAGGCACCTCTTTCTTTCACTCGAAACGTTTTCTCCGTCACACCAGTCCAATATTATGTGTGAACATGTGAAAATAACGGCATCAAACAGGTTGTCGTAACGCACACACATTCTAATTGCTCGTTCAAACAAAACCAAATGCTACAAATATATATATATAACGCATCGAATGGTCGGCATTCGTGACTCTAAACTTTGTTTTTACTTTAAACGTCTAGTTGAAATACGATGGCAGAATAAAATCATTCACATTCATGTAATTTTCTTATTATCTATCATCAATCTGATCAGATGACATTCACAGACTGGCAAAATTTGCAATTTTAATCATGAACGTCTTGAAATTTTATTCGTTCACTTACAATATATTTATTTGTGATACAAAAATATCGGAATGAGCTCGGAGGTGGTTGCAAAAGGTTTTTTACTGTATCGCTTTGGGCTGGTATGAAACGTTTTGACGCAGTGTTTAATAGATCGTAAAGACTATTTGAGTATCTCGATAAATATAACAACGACTCTAGGTTGTCGTAGAGAGATGGCCATATATATTACTCCTCAATGTATATCCTAAGGATAGCTATTCATAACTACCGATCCAAGTCAATGACTCATGTGTAATTCTCATTGTGAACTTGCAATCAAGGACTGACGCCTTGGGATAGTTTCAGCACGACATTTATACTGGGATAATATTTAAAGGGAGTAACGCAGACTCTGTGAATTCCATTCGTGTATGGAAAAATTTTTCCATGCCAGGGAAACGAGGCGTTAGAGTTGTGTCATATACAGGTATACATAAAGGAGGGCATGGTGAATAGAGAATGTTGAGCGCGCGCCGGTGAAATCGCGTAAAGCCCCGGGCATAGCTCCAGCTTCAGCTTGTCCGATCGATTCGGGTCCTGAGAGTGAAGAGGGCTCGGAAGCCATTAGCCCTGCGAGGGCCGCTCCTATGTACCCTCACATTCGCATGCGAATATCCTCGGTCATATACCATCGTCATATACATATTTCAATAAATTTTAATATCCTCGTAAAAGTGTAAGTAATTCTGATATTTACAACAATATCAAAATTATTTCGGGTTATTGTTATGGAATATGAATTGAATGTATTCAGAATGTTCGTGGTCAACTGTATTCCATCATGTGAATAGAATGGAATCGAAGGAAAAATAAATGAACTGAAATGTATGAACTTGTCCGCATCATTTATGGTTGATAAGTTGTACGTTCAAAGTGGCAAAGTGATGTTTTTGGCTGGTCAAGAGTCTTTTTTTCTTCGCATTCTGTGTTGCATTATAATGAATCGATTGTGGATACTCATTCCCTATATATATTTCGCTTTCAAGAGGTTGTGAGTAAATTGTGAAATGATCTGCTGCTTCAATCGGCTCGTTTTCGCGACCCACTCGATTTTATCCATAAAACACCTTTTTTTACGCGATTTGTGATGGCCTCTTGGAAATTGATGGTGTAAGGAGACTATTGGTCTCATATATATACCATATAGTTGAAAAGTGCCATAATCCTTGAATACGGCCAGCTATGTATTCGCATGTATTTTTCACTTCGATTAAGATCGCCATTTCTACTTCATACATTTCTCCGATCGTCGGAATATTATCGGGACGTTCCCACGAAAATTCTCTTTGCATCCATATTTCATATATACTACGAACAAAATGGCGTTGTGAAATACATGTGACGACCCGAATTCTAATATATTAAAAGAGACATCTATTTGAGATTTGTCTTCATACATTCCTTCAGTGATTTATTCAAAGATTTGATGTTGAAACGTTTTCAAAGTTACATTTTCACACTTTATTTCTCCGAATTTACTACCATACCATTTCATAATGATCTTTGATGTACACCTTCCACATTCATGGTTAACGTGATAATTTTTTTCATATACCTGGAATTCATTCAAGACTGTATAACGAAGATGTTCAGAATTTCGGAAGTCATCACTTCTATATTGAAGGAAAACAACCAATCTGGAAGATCACTCATGATTGGTGGTTTGACAATTCTTCTGGTTAAAGACTCGAGTGGGAAAGCACCTTGATAATAGTTGGGTGTTCAGAAACTTTCAGTGATATCAGAACGAAGTTGAGTCTACTCCTGAAAATACAAAAGTCGGTGACTCAATGAGCAATTCCAGTCGATTCTAAGACACTTGCCAGAAGGACGAGCACAGTTGAGTTTTTTTTTGGAATGAATTTTTGAGGAAAATCACAATATTACTTATGTCTGTCGACTGACATTCTGCTCATCAGTCACCAATTCCCCTCTAATCCACTGACTTACGTGATAAGCTAACTATCGTGTTCTCCGTTGATTGGATGACATGAATGGTTGAGAGACGAACCGTGAAAACAGTAATATTTTAGTATCGCTTTAATGGCTTAACAGAACATCTTTCATCAAAATATATAGATTTATGTTCATTTATCTTCTTCATCAACAACTTCCACTTTTTTTCCGTAAACTCCATACCGTTATAAGTTGATATTCCGTTTATTGAGGATCACACTAAGGGGCACACACTGCGTGAAGTGTGCCAGAGATTTGTACAAACTATCGCCAAAGTGTAAAAAATGAGTTCCTTGATTATTTGCTTTCTGTTCTAATTGAAAATCATGTGAAAACGATCAGGGAATTTTTCTCCCTCACATATTCGTTACATTTTCATTTGAACATGGCTGTTTGGTCCTGATTAATTTTGCATAATGTTCAGCTGGATCCACAAAAATCTTCACTTCATTTCGTATTATCACTGGAAAAATAATCTAGTTCTGAATTCTACTGTAGACCGTGTTAAATATAATGAACACAATGAAGATTGATATCACCAGCAGAGATTCATTTCATTTTTATATCAGCCGAAATTTCCAGGACAAGCTTTCCTATTGCTCTAATTGCCTCTTACCATTCCCAACTGATTTCACCCTCGAGACCTGTCATGAATTTATAACAATGAATTGTAACCGGACCTGACAAGTATTTTTTCACCACTAACATTGTTGAGGAGAGTAAATCACACGGACCTTAGTGTGAGTATAAATGGCTGTCTTTATGAGATTATCGTCGACATTTTATGGGTATCATATCAGTTTTTTCCCGTTGTACATGAAAAAGTTTAAGATTCTCATTATGATCTGACATTTGAGAAAAGGAATTACTCCAAATTCTATTGTAAATTTTGTGATCAGGATGAGAAATTTGTCCGTTCAAACCCGGCAATCAATTGACATTCATTTTCCTTCCAACCCGTGATCAGGAGATTTAGATTTGTCAATATTATCTGCAGAAGAAATGTCACTTCTGCGTAAATTATCTGTCACATATCTGTCACGGTCAATTTCTTAAATTTCATTTAAGCAGTATCGGTTCGATATCGGCAGAATATTCATATAATCAGTTTATCATGATTGACCATATAGCTGAATCGATGAAGCATAACTCCAAATCACTGTATTCTACGTCAATGAAATGAATTCTTGCTCCAAGTGCACATAAAGTAATTGCATGGGAAGTCGTTTCAACAATTGTCGATTCATCATCTTTTCAATCGTCCAAAATCAGGAAACAATTCGCACGAAACTAGAAAACATTCACGTCCATATTCTGTGCTCAGATTTTTTTATCCAGTTTTCACATCGTCAGATAAAACATAATTATTCGTGAATAGCAGTAGAAGTACCCTGAAATTAGTCGTCCATGAGGCGCGCGCAGTGTTTCAGTAGAAATGGTAGTGTATTACTCAGCCAGGAGTGGTGGGGTGCGCTGTGGAAGTTGGATGTTGGTGGGAGTGAACTGACGCACAAGGATTGGTCCTACCGGCGCTAGTGCGTATTGTGATTGGTTGAAATACATCGAGGATGATGTGCGGCGTGGGAGATTGGTGTAAGAGAATGAGTGGGGCAAAACGGATGAGATACAGAGCCACACGACAGCGCGACGCAAAGGGGTAGAAGCGACGACGCAAGAACAGCGTCGATGGCGGTGAAGGAAGAAGGGGGAAGGGGGTGTCATGCGCCGCCACAAGCGCTAAACTGACTAATATTTCAGTGTCTCATGCATTCTATCCAGACATCATGAGCGTCATTTTACAAAATGTGGCCCATTGTTGTCTCGCTGAGAAAGTATTTATCGCGCACATTGTTGGTGGCATGCACGCGCCATTGAGCTCATCCCGCGACCAATGTTGCCACATTATACCAAATGAGTGAATAACTCGACTTATAACTCACAAAGTTGCATTTAGTTGTTTCATATATGCTGTCAATATTCCATTATGGATATTGTCATGTTTTTAGATAGTAACACTGATCTGTGCGTGCGGATATTCAGTTTATATTAGTTGAGTTGAAAATTTATGAGTAAAAAAAAGTATGGGAAATTTAATTTGTGAAGAACTATTTGGACAATGTCGGTTTGGTCGTTTACGAATAAATTGCTAATGAGACTGATAAGGTTGAAGTATTGCCAAGTAACGTGGCAGAATATAATTGTTTTTTCAGTGATAAAAATACTGTGAAGCGCACATCAGTTGAGTGCTCCACAAAAACATTGTACGTACGTGATATAAGTCAGTTCTGAGACATTTCTCTGCATTTTTATGGAAATGTAAAATAGATTTGTATCGTATCGGGTCGCGGCAATTTATCTTATCAACACACGGTACAACCATAAAGTTTGGATGATGAAAATTTTGTGTTGATGCGTCAACAGGAAACCTTGAGGTATGTTCATAAATATTTCCTAAAGTTAGAATATCACTGGACGATTTAGCATCTCAAAATTCGCTAGCATTGAGATTTTTCTTGGCAATAGACTAATTCAACTTCAAGTGTTTCGGGAAAAATGATGTAATATAAAATAGCAGAAAATTACATGTGATGAGAATTTCGAATGATTTATCTTGCTTCTCCGTCGACGGCAGCCGTCGCGCAATCTACATCCGACTTTATCGATTTATATACGAACAAACAGATTTACTCTTATATTGATATCACTCATTGGCAGCCACGATCATTGAACTTGAACTCACATTTTTCAACATATGTGAGAACATGTATATGTACTTAATCGTACAAGTATATCATTGCGATTGAGGATGTAGCGATTCTATAAAAACAAACGACACGAAGTGTACTAAAATGCTTTTTGATTCATGCACTTGACATCGTTACAAACTCACATATACAGTATACAGTATACATATATCGTGTTTTTATTTTATGATCATTTAAAGATCATCCGTGAACTTGAGAATAATATTCGCTTTCGCGTGACACGCGTCATTCAGAAACAGGAATAAAATTGTCTGATAATATAATTTATGCGCACATTATTGTATATCTGCAGATGAAATGTTTGGATATCAAAATCATTGGTGTAGATTAGATTTTTAATGTTTTTTATAAGCAATTAATAAATAATTAACATGGACCATTGCTATCATGAGTGACATAATGGGATTGTCGAGTTTCATAAAATCTTTTTTATTATTGTGCGACATGAACACCTGCACTTGTGAGTATACTCACCTGCATTCTCATTCTTCCTGTGCGCCCCATGAAAAATTCACATCAGTTGCAGATTCTCATTCTCCGTCCCTTCTATGTTTAATTCTAATTTTGTTAGTCAACTTACAGTCATTGAAAACACGAAAATTTTGAGATACATTCCAGTGAACATCGTTCCGTCAGCCACACCTGTATAAAATGTGTACATTAGCCCATTTGTTTTGTATGCTGGGCCGATAACGCGACTCTCAAACATCGTTCGTCAATGTTTATTTATCGGCATGGTGTAAAGTTAATATTTGTTTGAATTGTAAGTGTCAGAGTGGCAAACATAACCATGAGAAGTTGGTGTACAAAATGTGTTTGGGAGAATGATCAACCCATGTCAACATGAATTTCACTAATTTTGTGCGTATTATAATATCTTATTTTCATCTGCAAAATATCAGTTAGTCGAGATCACCAGTCTCATTCAACAAATGAAATAGTGAGATTCAATAAATGATCATGTGGCGAATCCTGATGAATAGAGTGTCATTCTGAAGATTAATTGATCAGCTGATTGGAATTCCACCCATTTTTCCATTGAATGCTCCAAATGCAAAACTCAACAGACGATTAATCTACAAAATCTCTGGAAGCGGGTGCCAAACTTTTTTGAAATTTGGAATGAATTGAAGCTCTCAGTAAGATTGATTTCGCTATGATTACTATATGACACTGATTAATTAGTAATTCTCGAATTGGTTCGTATCTTCTACGCTGTCTATGCTCCTCTAATATGTTATGAACATCCAGTTATTATTCAATTGGAAATGGTTCTTCAGAACTTGAAAATATTTGTTTGCTGTTCACCCTTTTAATTCATTCTGGAGTACTCAGTGTTACTAAGTAGAAAAGAGATTTATTTGCACCGTTATATTTCCTTATATAATGTCTCTCGTGAATCATTAATTTTTAATCTATCAGATAATCAAATTTTATACGAAATTTGTTGAATGATTTCCGAGATTATTTCAATAATCGTAGGAAAAGGAACGCAACTTCGTATCTATTCGAATTGATTATATTTGGCATTTCGGCCATATTGGAATCCATGATGGCCGCGATTTCGATCGTTTCATGGTTGTAAGGCCTCGCCCCGTAAGAATCCTGCCAATGGCATTCCACAAAAGTATAGTCATTCATCCCTTCCTGGTTACCAACCGGTTTATTTGCCCTCGAGCTATCTGGGTTGTTTCGCCTGCCCAACCACGGACTGTCCGCAACCACGGGATCTCCAGGAAGAGACGCAGCGGCCATAATGGGAAACTGCGCACGCATCTTATCACCTATCTATCTTTTTATATGAATGTGAGCCCCGTCTCACTCTGAACTTTGATGGAAGCGGGAAAAGAAATATTGTCGTGATTATTCAGATTTATAATGCGATTGGGAACATACAAGAGTTCTCTTCTAAATGTACATAAATGGAAATGAAAATTAGAAATGTTGTTTCTGTAAATAAAACAATTGGTCAAATCCGGAGAGTTACTAAGTAAGATTTTATTCGCAACAAAATTAACTTGAAGTATCCATACGTGTACTTCAATTAACATCAATGTAAAAGATTTTATGATCACAGTTGTAACTACTACTAATCGTGTTAAAGATAGAAAAAAGTCATTCACTTCGATTCAGATGTATGCGGGATGAATCAACATCATGTTCACTTATATGTATGATATTCATTGGCTTAATATATACGATGTTGAACACTTATGAATTCCTCTCGAACTACATTTTATCGGTCAAATTTATCTAAAGGTTCATATCATGATCGTATCGAAATTATGCCCCTATTGTTGATGAAACAGTATACGATATTATCGACTTTAGTTTTCGCACTTGCCGTCACACAACTTATTTCACCATTAGTTTGGTCACGGATGGAAGAGTACAATAAACATATAGATTGTACTTATACGGGGACTTTCATCACATATAAACACGTTTTATTGTTACAATTTACACCTTTTATCGTTCATAAATCTAAACGGTAACAACCGTTACAAGACTCAAGCGATAACATCTTGGTTACCTACAGACATTCGATTTTAATGACACATAATGGATACAACAGAGACCAAAACGTCAACATATTGAATCAGACACTTTTGTTTGCATATTAAAATATTAAAACTCGCGATATGGGTTATACTGTTCAGCAGCATCGCCGAGTCCTCTTCCTTTCCATTTGCAAATATCAATTAGACGATTGCATAATTCGAGAAAATTCACTGTATTAGAAACTATAACTGATCTTTACGAGTTCAATCTACTGGCCATTGGTACTCTTATAATTGATGGGATAAATAATCTCCAGTTGGTCCATTCTCATCGACAGCATCCGTCAGTCAGCCCTCAAAGAACGGTAAAGTAGAAATGGTCCATCCGAACTATCCCGTACCGACAGGACGTCACGAACAGATAAAGGATTCTCCAAGTTGCCGAGAATACCGTGAAGCGCAGCAGTCGGGTATTGATCATTCGGAGTACCTTCGGGCTATGGTTGACGGTATTCACAACACTTCTCCGTATTGAAACTCATGAGACTTCCAACAATTATTTTCACACGCTACTTTGACAGCTTCGCGTGATATACCAGTATAAATCGACATTATTTCTAATAATAAATAGTTTTACACAATTTGTATGAAAATCGAACAAAATATTGGGGATATATTCTCAAAATGGTGATGAAATATACGGGTCACTGAATAATTATTTTTTTCGTGATATTCAGTTTTTGTATTACACCGTGTCAGCTGGCTTATGGTACAGACGAGCTTCCGTGTTTTTTAATCGTATGCCATATTTATTACAAATTATCTTGGTATATACGGCCACGGCGTCGTTGACGAGAGAACCTACTCATAAATTCACTATTAAGTAATGCAAAATGCAGGCGTACTCACGTTGCTATATATAGTGTATATGTGTAATCTTCAAGAACATGCTCATCTCTGCGTCGAGGTTAAAATTATATATACTTTTTAACTAGTCATTGGCATAGGGGTAATTACCAACCTCAGTGAGTACGCACATTGATTGTAGGGTTGTTCAGTGTTTCTCTGGACATCTCAGGTTCATCAGTACATACTTTTTAGGATCGAAGCCTTCATACAACTCATACGCATCGAAAGGAGAAATTTTGATTGATATGCCTCCGTTTTTGTCATGATTTGATGAATTTCGAGAAGAAGAAGTGCATCATGACAGTCCTGAATTTATATACAAATAATTTTCACAGCACTGACATGTTGAATTGAGTTTCCGTATACAAGCGAATGTGGAATGCATGCTCTCGACGCAGTAAATTTTTGTGCGATGTGAAAAATAGCGCGAGACCACCCAAGCTACTGTTTTCATATGCATTTTTTGCTTATATACATACGCCACTGGGAATGTTGGAGATTGAGCAGTAGATAGAGATACACCTTTATATCCTCCTTTTACCGCATTCATTTGCGTTGGATTCTCGGGTCAATTTTCAATTCCACTCTGGAAAAAGAGAATAAGTAAACACAAATAAATGGAGAAATAACTGAAAGTCATTTTGATATTTCCTTTTATATGCATTTCGTATACATGTTTGCATGGGATGAATTCTGAATGTTTCGTGAAGATTCCTCTGTGGGGATGGGCTCAACTCCTCACTTCACTCCAGCACCGTTGTCGCCGCCGCACCCTTCCCCTCAGCGTATCGTGGGTTGCAAACGCGTCCAGACTAGAAGCGGCCATCGATTTCTCGTTTTGGCGCCTGCGCACACCACTTTGCCACAGCATACCATTTATATATCCCCACTTCTCATTATTCCCCCAGTGCCAATCGCATTTGGCTGCTTCGACAATGTCACGTGATACAAATAACCCCCACTTCACTATATTCTCACTCACCTCTTCCTTCGACGTCACTGCACGCTAATACCACAGTATATTCGGCAAGTGTACGAACTCAGCAAATGTTTCTGCAGATACACTTGGCGATAATTTTCATACGCATACTCACAATTACTAATCATAATGAGATTGCAATCGCACATACACGATGTATTCCACCTGTGTAATCAAATTCACAATCATTTTCGACTTAATTTGGGATGGGCAGTTGGCTCAACGCAATTACATTAGTTGAGCAGTCTCCAACAAATAAGCAGTTGATAGTCATCAAATTCATGAGCGCGCCACTATAATTCCAGCGACGCCAGCTCACCGCACAATGTGTTCAATATCACTGATACACTGATAGGATAGCATGCTGTCACGTTACAGCACTCGAACTCATGAAACTGTACTGTTCATGTGCTATCTACAGAGACAATTACAAATGCACTGTATAATAGACATCTCTGATATGATTTCTCACCCGAATAAAAATATGGAAGAATGTGAACAAGACTATGAACTGATAGACTTGAGTGTTGGTTTGTGCAATCGTGATATAAACATGAACGAATATTCCGGAGAACGTCACATGGTAAATGCGAATATACAGAGACATTTTGTATTCGATCAAATATGAAAGAATCGGGATAATTCTATTGAGTGTCTTCGACATCAGCCTACAGAAACGCTCAATTATGGACTTTACACTTGTATACATGTGTATAAACTTGGAACCAAAATAGAGATTTACATACAAAATCAATAACTTTTGCTTTTTATTTTATTACTATAATCGACGTTTCATTTACACCAATATTTTTTACGCGGCTCTCACGGGCGATATCGATTCTAACTAATCTCAACTGGCGGTTATTGAGTCCATGTGAGAAACATTCTTTGTATGTATATGTTGCAGCGCAGATATATATCATTTCGCTTTTACAATCTTCGAATAATCTCTCATTTCTTGTAGCTCTAGACAAGCTTCCATTATCTACCTATCCTTATCCAACCCTCCTGGTGGATTTGAACAGTATAGAGTAAGCGCGGGATAAAGGGTGTGCGGTGGGTTGGGGAAGGCAAACGGAGGCGGAAAGGGCTGGACTGTGGCGCGCAGCTAAGGGCTGGAATTGTTCGGAATAGCGGGGGTTGGTTTTACGAGGGCACAGAAATCTCCTCATCAAGCGTCCGCACGATCCGCTCACATTGCAAGAGAGTACAGAAACGGAATGGGAAGGTGGTTCAGGGGTGGTGGCAATGGAGGTAGCGTTGATGGTGGTGGTAGAGATGTACAGGGATGGTTTTCGTTCTAGCGTTGCTCTGAGCCCGGACACAAATGAGCCGGCTTGATTCCAATTATTCAGTAAATTAAATACACGAACTTTATGGTCGCGCCCTCCTGCCGCCAATTCCTCCGTGGGCACATACACACGTGTCTATGTATACAAGTTCATTGTATATAGATGGGAATTTATCCTGTGGCGATGGGAGAGGTTATTGTCGAGGGTTAGGCGCGACCAATGGGAAAAGGGTTGAAAACCACAACCTGGGTCATCCATTTCACCCTATTCCTCCATCCTCCCGCACTTCATTCCATCCCGGAGGGTGTCTTTCAAAGTTAATATTATAGTATGCAGACGAAGGGTGAATAGAAATTTCTAGGGATGAGACTATGTATTTATTTATGGATGAGTTTGCTCGCTATCTCCAATGCCTGCGATTTTCTTCCGGATTCTCTGATGACACTCAAATTTATCTCCTCATTCGATATTCTCGATTATGTCGACTGTCACAATTTGTATAAATTATCTATATCAATACAATTATTCGATTAATTTTATCTGGATGGTATTCACATGATTCCAATCTCGATTGATTTTTTGAGAGAATCAAATCGCTAAGGCGAAAATCAAAATAACGAAGGTGATGTCCAGTTTGAGGGATTGGCTTTTGACAAACAATCGATGAACCGATTTTTTTGATTGATTGCACTGGAATGTCCGTCAATTCTCATCGTATTTCGTGTCGATCATGAATTTGGATGGAATCTATGCATGTGACGATACCTGATGAAAAAAAGTAGGCAAAATTCTTGCGGATATGATGTTGAGGCGTCAGTGCTACTTCGGTGTAATCTGTATTTTCTTCAGAGACTGCGTTCAAACTTTTACGATCGCATATCTTCGTCCGTATACTTGGTATGGTCGCCGTCATTGTCGTCGTTGTCGTCGTTTTCGTCGTTGAGTATATATGTATATACATCAATGTATCTGGAGGACGTTGAAAGACGAGCAAAGTTTTTCTTAGCTTCTTCACCATTTGTTCTTTTCTTTCCATTCAGTATTAACCGTCCCCTCATCTTTTTCATTCTCCTTGTTGCCTCAACACCCCCGTCACCAACGTCACCAGCATAACCACCACTACCGCATCACTACCATTACCTCAACTGCGTTCATTCGTGCATTTTACTCCGCCCACACAATTTTTTCCGCTTCTTTTTTATGTTCATTTTTGTCTTCAAACTATTCTGGAGATGAAACGCATTTGTAAAGTATCTTTCCATCAGGATATGATATATATTCATTTTTATACATATATATTGTTGTACACATTGCATACATGTGATACGAAAAGATATTTTTGTGATATATGTGACGCACAGGGGAATTGATATTTCCAAAGTATTCATTCGGCAACAAACTTTGCAGAAATATAATTGTATTCACATGTTTCATCTCTACGATCATCTTCCTGTTTCTTTCTCCAACGTCGGATGTACACTCTCGCGAAACGAGAAGGGCGCGCATACAGCAAAAAAATGGAATAAATGAAGGGGAGTGTGTATACACATCAAGGGCGTCTTCGTAAGGTTATGGGAAAATTTATAATCCGTAACGTTTCCGGCTTCGGGTAATTCTATATATTCGATGCATAAATACTTTCGGATTTTCTTTCCCCGTATCTCAGTATGAATGATGGCGATGGGATATGGAGAAAATGGTTGCTTCATATTAAGGTGGACGATCATGGTAATATTTGTCTGATATTCGGGACCACGATGTGAACTTTTCTGTTCCCCAAATTTAATCCACATATTTCCATGTGCTACTACCGAGTATTTTCGGTGGAATTTGTCAGATTGAATTATAATTATTATCAATTGTCAACATGGAATTGTTATGAGATCTTTAATAAGTGACCCGTTTTATTGTAATTCCCTGGAGTTATTCTTGTGATTAATATAAATATTTATCGCATATTGCAATTTTGAAATGCGATGGAAAGATTTAAAGACAATTTTTTTTCATATTTCTTGGATGATACGGGAATGTGCACATGGGGTTTGTGTACAAAACATGCCGGCACGTAACCGTCGGATCGTCGAATATTTTTCATACTTTTATCGTCGAGGAGACACAAGCTGAGATTTCTCAAATATTCCCATCAAGACACGTCGTATATGTTATCCACCTGGAATGTGTGTACTATAAACAAGCCCATGCGTGCTTCGCATCCTGAAGCATAATTTACAGATTTTTTTCTTCATATTTTCCTTCTAGCCTCAATAATTCAGAGTGTAACATCGCGATGGGAGTTGATGTGTCCCATTGGAAAAGTACACAAAAAGGGAACAGCAAAAATGACTTTGTTTGATTCATCATATTAAATGAAAATGACTGAGTATGTCGATTCCTGTAGCCAGATATATTGTATTATGACAAAGGAGAGTAAGAGGAGACGAGTAATATTTATCGCCGGAAACGCTTGTACTGATTGTGAAAAGTGTTGGCCAGCCCATCAGGGGTTGCATGTATGTCTTAGCTGTTATTGTATCTTGAGGGAGGCGATTTATTGAGAGGGACGAGAAATAAGATGTGTGTTTCTTTGCCAGTGGTTTTGGCCGACTTATCGCAAGGGAGGAGACGAACCATGAGACTCGTAAGGCGCCATTTGTATATGTGACTCATACTATATATACCCCGTCGCAGCGACGCCGCCGTTATGGCTCGCGATTTATGTCATAACGTGGACGTGGACGATTGCTTTTTCTACATGACGGAAAAGCGAAGATATGGGCATAGACAACAACATTTCATTTTGTATTGCGATTTTTCTTCCTCTTTCGTGAGTAGATTCTCGATCCAGTGTATTAAGACATTCCACCATCATATTCTTCTATAAAGTTTCTATTCTCCTTCATTCTCTCCAACTACCAAATCACAGTATTTGTGTGTGGATTTTTAATACTTTGCGGAATCAAAACGGAATCAGTTTCAATGATCAGCGTATTTCGGAATCGAAAAATTCACTATACAATAACAAAAGACTATTGAAGTGAAAATCTGAAGAGTCCACATGCGGATAAACGGAAGAGGTGGAAGGATAGTGACCGTGAATGTCGGTCCTTAATGTTTGGGTATTTGTGAACACAGAGGCCATTTGATATAGTGCAAGGGTGCGGAACGTTGAACGAATAGTTTCGGATCTCTTTGGTCAATACTCCAATTTATTTTTTGTACCATGCCTAGTCATTTACGCAATGGGTGTCTAATAGATATCCAAGGTTGTTTGTCCCAACATTTGCGCTTTTTCTAGTCTCTGCACTAATGCATCTGAGATTCCCCACCACAAAATTAAATTGTTTTCTGTTCATTTACCAGAGTGATTTCAATTCGCAATAACATTAATAAGAAGCTTGGCGAACTATATCTTAAAATATTTTCATGTTCAATCCATTCAAGTGTAATGAGGATGATTATGAAGGAAAATTCTTATTAGAATTGACATTCATGAGCGTCCTTGGATATAACGGCCCCATTCAATACTTCACATCAGCCGCAACAGAAGATTTCTTCTGTAAATAGTCCAATTTTTTGTTCCCCTTAGCACCACCATATACAAACCATTGCCCGACTCTAATGCAGATTCAAGGTCATGTAAGAACCATTCGCGGTCCTCGAACATTTTTTTTGTGTATGTTTCCCCTTTATATTTCCCTTTACTTTTATAGAGTCCAAATGCCAAAGACGGCGGCATCGCAGTTTATATTGTGTCGTCGCCGAGAACTGACGCGTGGAATGTTTATCGAAATGTTTTTAGTGTTTCGGATGAAAATGAGTAGAATTAATAACGAAATATTTATTCCCATCTCTAGAAAAAAAATGTGGTGATTTTGAATGAAATGTACGTTGTGATGTTTTGCGGAGCACTACGTGTTCATAGTGATTCAAATAATTTCTTTTAACATCTTTGAGAGCTCAATGCATGCCATGTGTGCCAAAAAATCATGAAGTTTTCACAATGTTTGTATGCAATCGCCGACGCGTCTGTTTCCGTCGGCGACCGTTCAATATCAACGCCAAGAACAACAGAAGCTCCGCGCAACGGGCACCAGGCCCGTCTAACTCGGATTGTACAGTTTCGTGATCGCGCTCCAAAGGTAAGCAACAAATTCTCCGAATCGCAAATATAAAAACAAAATATATATTCCGTACTGTACGTGAGATACATTAGAGGGATGATACGTGCGGTGAACTACGATTAAATTTCGATTTTTCTTTGAAAAACTCGAACATAAAAAAGTTCTCGGGAATATATTTGCGTGTAAGTTTGCACTGTTTTACAGTTAATTTTACATCTAATAAGAACCAATTGTTGCCATATAATACGTGTGAAAATTAATGAAACACGAATGATTTTTACGAAAATAAAAAATAGCGAATTAAAGAATAAATATATAGGAAGAAGAGAAGCGCAATTAAGTAAGAAACGTCAAAGAACGCCGACGGTAGCGGAATTCACATATACTATATTA
>JABMBR010007820.1:0-52056 GCA_018881525.1 Meteorus sp. PSUC_FEM 10030008 | reverse complement strand
TGGGTTGTTCATAGACTTTGTGCAATATCCAAGCAATGGAATTTGTTGTGCAGATGCTCCAAGACTTCATAAACGTCTGTAAATAAAACAGTGAAAAATTGAATGAATAAATACATCAATAAAGAAAAAATTGGTCTTATGAATAAAAAAAACCGACAAACGCAAGACTCAAGGAATAATTATTGTAGGGAGAATAACTTTGCAAATAACTTTGTGAATAACTTTGCACCACTAGAAATATCTAGAAATCTCCCGAAAACGACAACTCGCGTAAAGATATTTTTTCATCACTTGAAAAAGTTGGAATGCCTGGTCGATATTCCCTAAGTGTCACAGAAAATAACAAAATCATCAATCAGGTCGATTCAATTATTTTTAAATAAATTCTCAACGCATCCATTTCATCTCGTATTTTCTGTGATGTTCCTCATCTTCCTGCTGTGCATAAATAAATCCCTTCTATCAAAATATATCTCCTGATATAACCACTGCTGATTGCTGATGCCAGTCACATTATGGATTATAGCGGAAATCTGTATTTATGCAGATTTCTCGTTTCATCTCTATCTATATCTTTAGATCATGATGTGAATGGTGTAACCCCTCTTCTTGTGTTTCTATATACGGTGACATTTAGATTGTGATCTCCATCTTCTTAGTCTTATAGAACGTGAGTGCAATCCGCAAAAGGATTGGACACAACAGTAAAACTTGAATACGAATTTTCTTATTAAAAGGTTTTTAAATCCCAGCAGATATAAAAATAAATATAAAATCATTTCATAGTATTTATTGTGAGGCTTTTTGTGTTCGACATATCTTGACATTGCCATCGACAACCAACAGATAGCTAAACTCATTCGATTGTGATATGACAGTTCGTATTAAATATTTGTCATGATGAAGCCAATATCAGAATTGGCAGTTGAGAAAAAAAATCGAATTTAAGACGGTTACGCTAAAAAAGACTAAAATTAATATTTTTTTAGCAATTTCTAGTTCAAGTTATCGCATAGTTTAGTACTTTTTTCACTAAAAAATCAAGAAAATGTAGTTACAAGATCCGGAGACTTGAATTATCATAAAACTTGGTTAAAAAAAGCTTAAAAAAGTGACTAAACATACATAACCTACAAAAAAAAGTACAACCAACTACACAATCGAAATATCAGCACTAAAAAAAGCTTAGTCAGTTGTTAAATTTGCATATACACCGACAATTATTGCAAAATCAACAATTCACCAGTGCTAAACAGAAACTATTCCAACTTTTTCCAATACCTAACAGACAGAGACAATTAATGTGTATTCATACGCTGTAGGCGCCATATCAATCATTAATTCCAATATACAAACCCATAAGTATTACTTCAGAGTGACTTGTGTGTCACGCGTCATTGGTATATTTAATGTATTTGTACTCCTCGAGCAAAGTATTTTACGCGTTGCTTATCGATACGTGACAGTAGTGGTAAATCAGTGGCACGAGAGTGCAACAAGTAAAATGCATAAGGAGAATGATGGATTGTATTGAAGAAAAGGAGAAGTGGATATAGGAATTGATAGAAAAGAGTGAGTAAGTGACTTGTATGTTTGCTACCACTGTGCAAGTTAACCAATAGCAATAATAATACGGTGAACGAACGACTATAGAAACATGTAAACGACAAGGCTTGGCGCCTGTGCCAACTCTCGATACCATTTTACTATTCTGTCACTTTCTTTTTGATCTGTACCAATACTTATTCAATTTTTAGTCCCCTTTTTTTCATTACTTATCGTTATTTATTAAAATTTTGTTTCGATATTTAAAGTGTGTTGGAATTTCAATTACGAATGAATTTTAATTTTGTTACTAAATTAGTAAAATTCGTTTTGGAAGATTTTAGTGAAGTTAGTTAATGTTCCAGTTAGAAATTCGGTAGGGTTGATTTGGATATTTTAGGTTAGAAATATGTTTCATTACTTCTATTGAGTATTTTCAAAGTTTGTGATGGTTTCTTGCTGTTTAATTTTCAATTTTATCTGGAATTTTTAAGATATTCAGGGAGAAAATATTACGATAAAATTTTAAGTGAAGTAAATTCATCGAGAACTAGTGAGAAATATTTACGTAAAAATTTCCTACTTCGCAGATTAATCGATACTTGTGATAAAACATTAAAGATACAAAGTAAACAAAAATTATTTATATTTCATGAAATGAAAGCGATCACCACACAAATGAAGGAAATATATTGACTGTATTTAACCTCAAATTAGAACATAACTAGCCTTAACCACACAATTAAGAAAAACTATAATTTTCCATGTTTACTGCTTAATATTTAGTTGAAATGTTCACATGAAAATAATTACATATTCACATTTGTATAACATTTCAATTTGCATCTGTAGAAATGAGTGGTGAAATGAGAAATTTTCTTCTCCTTAAAATAAATAAACAAAGATAGAAATAAGTAGAAAAGAAAAAGATGGAGAACCTCAATAGCTAAGTAAACAGATGAGGTTCTTGGTGTATTCAACTAAAAAGTAAAGTGTTCAAAGCCTTCATCTGTATACATACTCATATAAAAATATATATGTACAGATGAAGGTTTTGAATTCTTTTCAATATATAGAAATGTTATGAAGGAGAATATCTTCCACTGTTTGAAGTGGATGTATTTTCTTTTCTCACAACAATAATGACACAAGAAGAAGAACAAGAAGGTGAGGATGATGAAGGAAAAAAGAAACAAAAGGTGAATGATTGTTGTAAAAAAATTCATGGATATAAATAAATGAAGTAGAAATGAAAGAATGTGAATAAAAATATGTTACTGATCGATTCGAGACGTCATGTTAGAGCATTGTTGATGAGAAAAGGTTCATAATCGTCCACTTGAGTAACTTGAACTAAAGTCTGGATCAAATTTTCACGGTAGTTATTTACGGTACCTCAATCTTCCAACAAGATCCGATTAACAATTATCAAAAGAAAATTATTCGACTCAAATGTTCAAACACAAAATTATAAACTGCAGTTTATTATTATGAACAATTGAATTATTCAATCAACATTTTCGAAGGAATCTCCAATCCAACAGAAAAGAAATATCGTCGTCAATTCCATTTTCCTATTGTCAATAAATTCGTTCCTAAATTGATTTAAACATTCCAATTATTAATAACAATGAATCACTCGCTGTCTCGTAGGTGTAACACGGCACAATGTAAAATGAATCAAATGTATAATTCAAACCCACGATAAAAATTGTTCCCGGATATCAAATGAAACATTTCGAATAGTCTGATAAATGCGCAATAAAAATATGTGAAAAAACCAACAAAAAAAAAAAAGTGAATGTCTATATATAATTTAAATTTGTTGTCTTCTTGTTCTCATGTTGTGCACGGTTAGTCAAGCGTGACCAGACACAGCATTAAATGAAGTTTATTTCATAACATTGTCATCCATAACGAATTAACATAGTCAAGGTACTCATGATATCAAAATGTTTTTCCTTATTTTATTTTTCAAATGCATTCTCTAGAATTTTTTTTTTTTTTTTTTTTTTCGTAACATCAAGACACCTCAATGGAATGTGGTGCTTTTATTCACATACAAAACGATATGAGAGATAAAAATGAAGAGGAAAAAGTGATGTTGACGAGGAAGCAAAGAAGACGCGAAGATAATGATGATGAAGAGTAAAAAAAAAAGATCGAAACAGAGGGGGGTCTGCATGAAGAAGTTTAATACACGCGTGCACGGACATCAAAACCCAAAGAGACCCCAAGCGCATCGTTCACACTCACACACACTTATATAAACACATAAATGCACAGCGAGAAATGAACTCGACAGCTTTCACTGACAGTTGACAGCAATTGTGGGCGGCTAAGTCCAGTGAGTTCAAACAATTTTTACAACTTCTTTTATTTCATTTATTCATTCACAACTAATTTTTCGTTTCCAATTCCTCAACTAAATATCCAACACATTCCAATAATTCTACCGATAAAATTCAATAGAAAAAAAAAAATGGAATAAATCGTCAAGGTTATCAATAAAACTTTGTAATAAATACAAATCACGTCATCGTGTAAAAACTACACCGACATTCTCCATGTTCGCATTGATAAAAATGCAACTGAAAAAAATTTCTAAAAATTAAAAAAATATCCAAATTAATAATAACAATAACACGAACAATTATTCAATTGAAAAAAATCCTTCAATTGGAAACAATTGATGGATACATTTGATGATAACCAAAGGTGTAAGAATGAATGGCATATTTTTCTTTTCAATTTGAAATGTTCAAGACTGTGGCAACACATGAATACATTCTATTCTCTCTCTCTCTCTCTCTTTCTCAGTCCAATACAAGTTTGGGGGACCTACCTGGAATGAAATGACTTGTAAATATATACACACACACGCACAAACATAGATATTTATAAGTGGGTGGTGAAGATGAGTGTCTTTGAGTAAGCCGCACGATTATAAATTTGCCACTGGGTGTCGAGAGCACGCGATCAATGTGGACCCAACACAACAGTAAATACTGTTATATATATATTCATATCCATTAATAGGAGGAGAGGAATGAAAAAGAAAAAACTTGAACGAATAGTTGGAACGGAAAAAAAAAAAAAAACGAGAAGAAATCGAAGAAATAGACAAAAAAAAATGGAGTCTCATGTTGCGTGTATTTTCTGGCGCCCAATTAAATATCGACTCAACCGCAGCTATTTGCATACTCAGTTATCGACATTCCATATTTTGTGACAGCTGAGTATCGGAGGGAGAGATGATGAATACCAGAATCAAAATTCTCAGCTTAGATTTCACTTCATCGTCGTCATTTGTTTTAGCTGATATCAGTCTTTAGTCTTTACTTGAATATGGAACAAATATTTGGATTAAATGTCTATGGAGAATGCCTGAAAATTGTGTTCAATTATCGACTAGTATTAACGGTCGATTGTTAATTTCTTACTAGTAGAAGCTGTCAATGAATAGTATTTTACACAATAATTTGTACTAGTCGGCTATTTAGTGTCAATAGTCAGGCATTCATCATTGGTAATTGTGTAAAAACAGTTGTTGATTACTAATTAACGTTAAAAATGAGTTATTTAGTTATTGATTAATATTAATTGTTAGACTTTTACTATGTGTAGTTGTAAAAAATACCGACTACTAATTACTACTAGAATTAGTCATTGACTAATATTAGCTGTCGACACTTAGACTTTTGTTACGAGTAGTTGTGAAGAATTAGTTACTGGCTACTAATCACCGTGAACAATTAGTCTTTGACGTTTACTAGCTAGAAAGTTTAGACTTTTGCTACTGATAATTATAAAAAATCAGTTACTGACTACTAATTACCGCTAGAATTAGTCATTGACTAATATTAACTGTCGGAACATAGACTTTTGTTGCGAGTAGTTGTGAAGAATTAGTTACTGGCTACTAATCACCGTAAACAATTAGTCTTTGACTTTTATTAACTAGAAAGTTCAAACTTTTGCTACTGATAATTGTGAGAAATCAATAACCGACTATTAATTACCGCTAAAATTAGTCATTGACGAATATTAACTGTCGAAGCTTAGTCTCTTGCTACGAGTTGTAGAAAATCAGTTACTGGCTACTAATCACCGTCAACAATTAGTCTTTGACTTTCATTAACTGGTCATAATTAGTCATTGACAACTAATAACTGTTGGAATTTAGATTTTTGCTACTAGTAATTGTAAAAGATCGGTTATTAGCTACTAATTACCGTCAATAATTGGACATTGACTACTAATAACTGTCAAGTCTAGACCTTTACTAATATTAGTTTCAACAAATAATTTCCTGACTACTAATTACCGTCAATGATTACTATCAGCTGTCAATAATCAATGGTCGATCACTATTGTTTGTCAGTGATCAACCATTCTAAGTTAATGATTATCTAGAAACGAATTATTATGTATCAGTTACTATCAATGATCAGACATAATGACATTGATAGTCAACAGACAATAATTTACTACAACATAACCTCAATAACCGACTATTAATCAGTATTAATTGTCACTAATAGACTTTTAACTGTTATTTATTGTCAAGCATAAATATTCTACTACTGTTAACCTCCAAGTGCAAATGAAACAATTGGACACCATTCACATTCACCCTTACTCTACAATATTTAATAAACTGAAATTCCCAAATTTATCTCACCATGTCACAACTGTACTGAACATTCATCGATCAGTTCCATTTTGTATCAAATCACAGTTGAATAAATCATATAATTTCATTTTTTTAATGAATAAAATCATTAAAGTCGTGCTCTGTCTACTCGTTATAGCAAAATAATTTTTTCATTTGTTGAATAATGATGGAAAGAAAATGAGAATAAACAAGAATAAAAAGGAAATAAAATATAAATAGATATCACCGGTTGCATTGAATACGAAATGAGTACAGTGGGAAATAGATGGAGGGTGACGAAAGGATATAAAGTGTAAATAGAAAAAAATATTAATGCAAGAAAACAAGAAAGTAAAAAGAACAGAGTCTGATCGATGAAAGTAATGACGAGAAAATTGTACCTGATGAAGTTGTTCTTGATACGCAAATGTATATATCAAATGTTTGTCATTATTTATTCATTTAAATGTATAAATATATTTGCATTTTATGAAATGAAATATACAAATACACATGAAGAAATATATATATATTTATGTGAGATGCAGTGTTACTGCAGTTTATGTTAATTTATCGAGCACATTCCAAGAAAATATATGTACGTGTACATATGAATGTATACACAAGTAAAATTCTGGCGCCAGTCAAAGACTGCCATAACCTTATTGAACATTTGCTTCGCTCATTAGGAACAAATGTATACATACAGTTATATATGTACGTGTTTAACCTGTACAAAAAGATCGTGAACACTTTGTTGAAGCTTGAAGACATGTTAAGATAATAAGTTTGTATGTGAAGAAATGTTTGATCGGGAAAAAAAGAAATACCTTTTTTTCTCACAAAAAATATTGGTTGGCCATGTGTGTTAGATTCAAATTTTTTATGATTATTCATGTATTTATTCAGGTGTAAATGACGTAATCTTGTTGTCGATTTATTTACGACCTAAATGTGATATTAAATTTTACGTAGTAGCACACAATTTTTTTTTGTTCTGTGTATAAACGCAAACATCAATTTTTTTATGTTGAAGTGAGGTTATGTTTCAGTTTTTCGATTATTTATGTTTTATGGTTGATGGTATGCTGTAAAGTTCGGTTTTATATGTGGAATTTTCTGTGTGTGAGTGTTGGGTTGATTGTTGGTTGGGAAATGTGGTTGAAATTCAACATTTTCTTGAATTTCTTCATTAATTTGTTCTTGTTATCTCCTGATGAATGTTCCATTCCTTCAAATATGGCGTGATGAAAGTGTGGTTAATGTGTGAAATTAATGTTTTTTTTTTCTTTTCATTTTGAATTCATTCAAATTAATTTTTGAAGGTCACAATACACCTGTGAATAATTTGTGTTGAATTTTTAATTCACACAAATTCAAGTGGACTATTTTGTATCGAACGATATCAATTGTAACGAAAAAATTTTTATTTTGCAATCAACTGTACCTTCATTCATTAATTCTCCAAAATATTTATCAGAATAAATTAATTACACAAAATTTTTTACTTTCAATGAGAGAATTGTTCAATACTTCCCCACAGCATTCAGTTAAAAACGTTGAAACCTTACAAGCAACAATTCGGATATTTTTGCATAAATAATTCAATTATCACTTGTTAATCAAACATCAAAAAATAGATGTAAAAAAATGTTTGAAATACACGTAGATCAAAATGGAATTTTATTACATTTCAAAATAGATTTTCTTCACGTTTATGTTCACTTCACTGACACCTAGTTCAAGTTTTTATCAACACATTACTCAACTGCTCTCAACAGAATGAAGGAATCCACGTTAGCTCACACCGTAAACTTCACCCCAATCTTTCTCAAGTGAAGAAAAAAAAAAAAAAACTGTATAAATTGTATCTCATTCGCATAAACTTTGATTTTTTCAGAAGAATTTCTTCCCAATGTGTACTCAACATATCAACACGTACATCAAACTCCAGTATAAAATTAGAAAACAGAATTCTACATCATCCCATAGAAAAAAAAAAAAAAAACAAAACTTAAAAAAATAAATCTCATACAAATTTTCTCAATTAAAAATCACGTCATGAATTTCACTTAAAGCGAACGTGTAAAACGATTGAATGTGATTTCTGGATAATTCCACATGTTTTTATTTTACAGATACCTGGATTTTCAACTGCTTTAATATTCAATGAAAGACTCAACGACCACAACATGAACAGAAGGTGAAAGAAACACTGAAATAACACACAATTCAATGTAGAAGAAAAAAAAGCAACACAATAGCCTGTTATAAATCAAAATCACTGTCATTAATATTCGACATTTCACGTCTGTCAAAAGGATATTCACGTTTTTTATTTTATTCGTAGACACATACAAACATGCAGGTGTGAGTTATTCACGAAGTGTGACCTCATGAAGAGTTGCAGTTTCATTACAACGGCCAACGGACCTTACTGAAACATATTCCGATGCGAACTGAGTCAAATGATTTACGTTGAAGTTTGCGTCGGTCACAAAACTAAAGAGACGTGACTTAGACAAAACATCAACAATAAACGTTTGGTATATTTCTTAGAAGCACGTTCGTTATATTTTTGTTTCTCTTCTTTTCCATTGGATACAAATGCAAATTAAAAAGAGCGAAGAAACAATAATAAATCAAGGAAAAAAATAAATCGATGGAACTTACGTTTTATAAACGATTGATATGTGACACGAGTAAATATAAAGTGTCAATTATCGATTATTATTATGAAAATGTTTGCATACTTTTGTGCACAATGGCAACTAACTTATAAGTACGCACATACATTAAAGATCTTATTAATAATTCGAATAAATATGCGATACGTCGCGACGAATTAATTAAAAAATCGCAAAAGAAACAAAAGAAAAGATTTTTGTTATTGTGACGATGCAGTGAGAGATGTTGACTGATTCGTGCAAAGGAATTTTATGTAGAGTGTAATTATGGAAATTTTCATTTGTATGTGTAAGACAGTTATGCAAGAATTTCAAGATGGCGTCGTGCGGATTGAAGAAAGTGAATTGTTTAGAAAATAATGAGAGAATGTGAAGGAAATGGAACAGCGCGTTGTTATGCAGTCGATATTTCATGCTGAATCGATAGCGGAATAAATCTCTTTTAATTATTACTTCTGTTAAATTACGGAAATGTTTAAAAACGTGAAAGTTTTTAAAATACAAATGTGTAATTGGGTGTTCATATGCATCACAAATATTTATAGAAAATATTTTCGTTATTAGTAAAGAATATTTTTAGGTTATTGTTACATCAGACGATCAATATTTCGATTTGTTATTGTTTACAAATGGAAATCGATACATTTTGTAAATCATTTCTGTAGATTTATACAAAAACTAACCGAAAAATTCAGTGAAATAATTCTCGGGAAGGTCGAAAACGCAATTTTAACTGGAACAATTTTTCGTGTTTGGTGTTTAATAAAAAATTCTGAGAAAATTTAGCGAATAATATTTCACGATAATCTTCAAACGTTTCATAGAATTATTTTTGTATTGGAAATGTAAAAAAATAAATGAACAAATGAGAATAGAATGAAAGTGAATGCGCCTTTATATATTGATCAATAAATCATTTCCGACGACGAATCATTAAATGGTGGAATGAATTCCACAACAATTGCACAAAGCAAAATACCATGACGCCTGTGTGTTTATGCGGTTGAATATTACTTCTTTGGTACTTATACATTAGTGCGCTCAATCATCCGGTTCAAGAGAATGAGTGCAATAAAACACATCTGAGAGATGTAATAAAGTGCAAAGTGAAGTTTCAGTTGCATTCAGTGAGTTAATTTACACTCGTTTTCCATTATAAACACCGTTCACAATTGTGTATGACAATTAAAGAAAAAAAAAGTCGCCCGGTATATTCAAAAGGAAAATAAAAAATCACTGCCCTGACCTCGCACGCAATCATAAATAAAATTATTCATATTCCAACACAATGTCAATATGAATTAAACGAAAACTTGTCAGTCTTCAATTCACTTCGATGTATTAACATAAAAAATAAATCAAAATAAAAATGCAACAAAATTCCACAGATACATCAGACTTAAATAGTTGATTTTATTCTCTAATATGATTGACATTATTTAATCCAAACACGTTTCTCTCAATATATCAGTGGGATTTTCTTTTACCTGTCACGTAATCCAACATGGTACAACACACAATCACAAAAACATCATGTTTCACCGGAAAAAAAAAAAAAAAAAAAAGATTCCAAATCCAATGATGAGAATGAGCATGAAAGATTTAAATATTTGAGGAAATTGAAAATGCAAAAATAAATTCGCATAGTTTTTGTTTTTTTGTTTTTTTAATTTTTTTGAAATTTATTTTTTGGCCAAGTTCCCAAGGATTAAGATGAATTGGACATGCAATTTAGTTGGACAGCACTAGACTAGCTTGATCCTGTGTGTGTCGGGTGATTTATGGGACAACATGAAGGACAATACTCCCTGTGGATATGGCGCATTGCCACTGGACACGACTCAGCAAGCAACGAGTCAAGCGAGAATAAATGAGATGTTTAAATGTATTATGTTGAGCCAAGTAAAAAATACAATGTAATGGTAATGAAAAATGTCATTGTACTTGAGATTCATTTTGAAGAGGGTAAAATTCATTCTTTTGAGTATCTGCCGAAAGTTTGGTGCCATTTTTTGAATATTTTTATGTATCTGTCATGAAAACTTTCAATTACTTTTGTATGTGCATTACAAATATTGAAACGACTTTTCCAATAACATTTTAAGATATTGAAAAGATTATTTGGGGTGTATCATAGACAAAGTTGGCGCCGGTTTTCTAAAAATATTCGGCAATTTGGTAAAACTATTCTTAAAAATAACTCATGAATTATAACCACTTTACCAATGATTCCTCCATACTTTTTAAATTTCTTTTCTCGATATTAAGAAAAGTAGAACAATCGTCCCTAAAATATCTCAAAAGATCAAAGCAACGCCCGTAAATTCAACTCCAAACTTTAAAATATTCTAAAAATAACCTAAAAATTTGAACTTTCCGAGTATTTACTAAGACATTGCCATCACTTTTAAGAACTCAAATCTTAATATCAACACCTCGGAATGAATTCTAACCTAAAAAAATTCCCCCACTCTCATTATTTCTTTCATTACTAAACTAAAATTCTAACCTCTTACCTTAAAAATGCATTTCAATGTCCTTCACAATACGAAAAAATTTTCTTATCATAACTAAATAAAATGTTTTATGCAGATTTCAAAATGTTCTTGTCATTCAACGAGAAAAGTTTCTCCATAACACCATTGATAATATTTTTATAAAGAAGTTTATGGTTTACATATCGACGTGTTGAGAAGAGAAAAATGAAGGGGTAGGAATTGTATTGAACAAGCGACGAAAGCCGCAATCGGGTGTGAGTAAAACGGAAATAAAAGGGTTTCTTCGCCTCCGCGAGCCAAGATAAACCGGCTTGATAAATAGACTCGGATACAACATGCGCAGAGTAACCAACACATATATTTTTATAACAGATAAATACATTTATTTTCCTTCGTTGAAAATACTTTTGCCTTCTTTCCTACATGAATATCTAAAGATACCTGTCGTTACGTCATCGATATTTCGGTTATTGAACTTGGAATCGATTTATATCCGATCATTTTATCTTCTTCATTCACTTTTGAAAATTTATTAAACTCTTCCTCTCGTTCCTTTTTATATTTTTATCTTCTATCTATCATAAATTATTATTCAATTTAATTTAATTTAATTTGACATTATTATAGTTAAAGATGTAAAGGTTGGAGCGAATGAATGTGAGAAGAAGTATTCATACAATTAGATACGGTGTGGTTTTCTAATCGTATTTATTGCCGAACAAACGTCTCATGTAATGACGTTATCCTCGTCATATCTGAATAGGGAAATGCCGCGCGGCTGTTTCTTTAAACCTTCGCCATCTATAGCTCTCCCACTATTTTATTTTTATTTCATTTTACTAGTTTCATCGACATAAGCCGTTTATCGGTCAAAATACCTCGTAAATTTTCATATCTGACGCCATTAAATGAATCTAAAAGCTTTTGAATTTTTCGCCTTCTGCTTTGTCAGTCCATAAAATTTTTTTTTATTCCTGTTTCCTTTTTTTTCTATTCAATGTTACACCAAATTTAGCTGTTTACTTGTGTTAATGTTCGATTTTTTATTTTTTATCAGGATTTTTCATTCAAAATTACTCTGACATATCAGTGACAAAATGATTAACTAGATCTTCAATTTTTTTTTTTTTTTACAATTCACTTTTACTAAGTATCAATTTTTGTTTTCTTCTCTCCTCATCCACCATTTCCTGATGACCCATTGCTAATGTCACTATCTTATTTATTCGAATTTTATTATAACCTTATTGGCCAATAAATAAAAACACAACAAACTGGGATGATAAAAATTTGCCTAAATCTCTGTTGGTGAATCGACATCCCATAACTTGATAAAAAAAAAGGACTCATAAAACGTAGAAGAAGTGGAGAGGAAAAAAAACATAAAAAAGAATAATAAATAAATAAAAATTAACATAAGTTTCACAACGTGAGATTTCACTTGGAGGAAGACGAAAAAAAAAATCGGAGATTAAGTTAAAAAATGCCAATTTAATATTTGACAGTAATTTTTTTTGCTCTTCTTTTCTTCCACTGTATTTTCTCGTTTGCTTAATCTGATTCCATAACAAATTGGCAAATAAGGTGGAAACTAAATTTTCGATAGGAGCTATAGGAAATATCAAGGATGAAGATATTTTTAAGAGGAATAGAGTAAAGTGAAAGAGTAAGAACGGATGAAAAAAGATGGAAGAGTTGAAGGAGGCGCCGTGAGGTAACTATGTGAAATGCCGCCTTGGTTTATACGGTAATTTGCATTTCAAAGCGATCTTACTGGCAAGCAGAAAGTATATTCCATACAGAAATTGTGAGTGTGTGTGTCTGTGTGTTAGACCGGTTTTGTATATATGGGGATGAGAAAATGACAAAAGGAAACCACCATGGTGGATCAGTTTATACATAAACGAATACGTAAATAGTCAGCTTCGGCTTTCATAACGTTTCTGTCTTTCGTTTTTTGCTTATTTCTTCCTTTTTTTTCATACTCCCGTTTGTTTGTAATATATATTGATTATCAATAAATCGTCGATCGTTATTTACTACGTGCAGAAATGGAATTGGACTTGTGTATTTATTGTGAACAAAATTATGTAGTTATCGCTGATTAATGAATTTGGTTTGGGATTTCTTTTTTCACTCCGTTGCTGTTTCATGAGGGGGAATTTTTGTATTGAAATTGATGGATTTAAATTTTTTGATAATTTGGATTTGTTTTTTGAGTTTCTGATGAGTTGTTATTTCACCTGATGCTGTTCAGAACCATCCTGTTTTGGGGGTTTTTGGTTTTCTCAGTGATGGCTAGTTCCTGCGATGGTCGTGTTTGTTCTGAGTGGAAAGAATTTCGATTTGTTCA
Source organism: Meteorus sp. PSUC_FEM 10030008 (assembly GCA_018881525.1). Taxonomy (NCBI): domain Eukaryota; kingdom Metazoa; phylum Arthropoda; class Insecta; order Hymenoptera; family Braconidae; genus Meteorus; species Meteorus sp. PSUC_FEM 10030008. The sequence continues at coordinate 38,316 of JABMBR010007820.1, read as the reverse complement.
ATTCTGTTAATATTTGTGGAAGTTGTCATTCACGCCGAGGGAACAATCCTGCTATCGATAATTGAGACATCAAAAAATTTTATTGTCAATATTTTTTTCAATACCGGTATCATAATATTTGATTGTATCAACATGAAATTGCTATTTCTTGTATGATTCTTTATCGATATTCGATCGTGACTTTTATGATTCTGCGCTTCAAGTTGTGTTTGTGAATGTGAAACGTGAATGAATGAAATTTCTGAGGATTAAAAAATTATGGCTTTGAAATGCGAATTTTTGTCACGGTCTATGACACATTATTAAACCATTTTTAATCTTGCTGAAGTAATTTATTTCACTTTCTTTATATTCTTACAAAAATCTTCCCCAAGTCAGTGACATAATGGAAAAAACGTCACATCTGTGTCTGATTTTCACCCAGTTCCCGCTGTTTTATTGTTATTTTCTTCGATTTTCCTCTCGTCCTCACACATGTTACACTGGAAAATGTTGAAGCAATAAAGAGAAAGTTCCGCCGGGCAATAATTTTCCCAAACCCCTGAAAACATAAATTTAGAAAACTTCCCAACTTCCATAAATTGTCCTTAAAAAATTTAATTTGCTACGAAGAAAAAAAAAATAATCGAAATTTAAAATTTATTTCAGTTTTTTACAATAAACAGTCGCATTGACACAGACAAAAATTTAGTTTCATTCACGAACTATTCTGATGTTGAATATTTCACCTGCAGTTTGAAACGACCAATGTGCGATTATCATTCCATTCTGCAATAAGTCACAAGCGCGTTGGAGCTTCAGGCTGTGTACCTTGGCGCATTATCTCCTTATTTCATTCGCATCACTCTCTCTGTAATTTTCAAAGAGTCGTGGCAACACCGAACGTGGCTCTTTCACGATCGACTAGAGGGGGTTGAAGAGAGCAAAGAAGAAGAAGAAGAAAAAAGAGAGTGTGATAGAGAGGAAAAAAAAGATAATGGCGAAAATGATCGGACTAAGTTGGCCTTAGGCTTTACGCCTAAATCCAATTCTCTCATCTTTTTTTTTTCCTCCCCTTCTCATCCTACAAAGATATATAAAGATGTATAAATATATATACAGTTTGAATACGTTTTGCACCTGCCAAATTTTTTCCTGAAGATTCTCCTGAAGAAGTCCTGCAATTTTTCGTTGCATTTCATAATTTCTTTCATTACTTTTGACTTCGGGGTGTGCAAAGAAAAAATTCAATCGTCAATTATGGTCGGGGTTGATTTTATTTATTACTATCAATGTTGAAATTATTGGTGAATGTATGAGAAATTTTATTTTTGAAGGAAAATGAAAGACGCAAGAATTAATTTTTAGTTATGGAACAGTTCAAGTGAAAATCCCCAGATTATTCCACACCCTCTAACATTGTCGGTAATGATTAAATAAATAATCGAGAAAATGGAGGATTTCACGATTTATTTTTATACAAAGTTGATAATGATGAATTGATTGGAACTGAAACGTTTGAACATATTGCAAAATCTTTGCAGTTTGAATTTTTTCTCTCACTTAATATTCTGATACAAACATAAACTGACAGTGATTGCATTCACGGTAGAATAAAATGAAAAAAGTTGTAAAAATATATCGAAATATTGTGGGAATAATTTATGATTTATTACCCATTTTCGCATGTTTTCATTTTCCTTCTAATCCATTAATTTTCTCCCTACATTTCTCTTTCCCCTCCTTTACTGGAAATTTCCTTCTCCCGCTAACTTCACAGTGCAACAAGCGTTCGCAAACCCATATCTGTAACGCCTTGTATGGCGCTACCGCGCGCTCGTAAAAATTTTATTTCAACGTCTTTATAATAATCATTTTTACATGCGCACACCCTGATGCAAAATTTTTTACCAACCGCCACATTCAATTATTTAACCACTTCGGATATTATTAAAAAAAATTTATCGGTCAAAAGTTTTGAATTTTTAATAATTCAAGATGAAAAAATTAAATTGAAAAAAAAAAATTTGGAAAAAAATTGAACAAAAAAAATACACTAAAAACGATTATTAAAATTAACTACCACACGCACACAAATCCTTCCACATTAATTCACCAAGAACGTATACATTTCAATGATGAAATCGATTGAATAATTTACAGTGTTATTTATTGAATAAAAAAAAATTTTTTTCCCGCTGACTGATCCTCGGATTATCATTTATCGACATTTATCAGCATGACGTTAAGATCACGATCTCTACTCATTTTATTAATACGAACGTGTGTGAATGTATTCACGTATTGCCTTTTTTTTTCTTCCTCACATTTTTTTTTTATTCAATTTCATATACCTATATACATTTAATCACTTGTCGACACGTGGATTTTCTCAAGTTTCGAAGTGGCACTCGGGTGCGAGTGACTTTCACTGCGATATTGAGAGAGGCAGCACGACGTCAATAATTAAGATATAAGTTGAGAAACGATGGAAATAACATTAATCATTTGTGGCATAAATTTTTTCTATTTTATTTCTTCTTTGGTCATTATTATCCCCCCATTCTCTTTCGCCTTCTTTTTTTTATTATTTCTGCATCGTATTCCGAGTTGATTTTGGGCTGTCACATTCATTTTTCTCATCTGACAAATAAATATTCAAAAATTAATACGTGTGTGGTATAATTTTGTTATCACTGTTCATTTTTTATTGTTGAATTTTTCTCTTTCAGTTTTTATTCAACCCCATAAAATGTGATTCGATGTTTGTGTAAGTGAATTTGAGAAAGTACAGCCAAAAAAGTTCTGAACGGCTCGTTAATATATTTTTTTTTTTTTTTTTTCATTCATTTTATTAATTTTTTTTCTTTCACGTTGTGCTCTCTTTTAACGAGTTATTTATTATTGACTTTTTGATTTTATTTTCACCACTCGACCTCATGTATTTTCATATTACATTTTTTCTTCACTTTAGATATTTTTTTATGTTTTTTAAACTTTATTTCCTTTTGGTGTTCGTGCGATGAAGACACACACGCGTGTCCTCAATTAAGAGTGAAGGGATGGTGTCCGTCTAATTATCCAAAAGTTCCGCGCGAATTCTCCTCGCTTATACCCTCGACTCTGCTTAATTGTCTATTCTCAGTACTTCACATATATTCAAAACCAAAAATAAAATAAAGAGAAGAAACAGAAAAAGTGAAAGAGAGAGAGAAAAAAAGTGCGGGAATTTGAAGTTGTGAGAGAGAAAATAAAGAAAAACAAGAGACAAAATTTCTTGTCAACATATTGTTCAATTTGAAAGCAAAATAGATAGAAATAAATTTTTCTCACATTCATCAATCGTGAAATTTTTCGACATTGTAATAAATCACATGAAAAAGAAAAAATAACAGGGAGAAAGAATAAAAATTATTTTATAGTTTGTTTCTTTTCTATCCAACAGGAAGTGAAAATGTAGAGGAGAATTTATTGAATTATTAAATTTTCATTGAATGATTTAAATGAGTAATAAATAAATTAATCAATAAATCACGTTGAGAAAATTGATTGTTAACATGAATGATATGAATAGAAAATATCATGAGATTTGATTGACACTGGGGTCAACTGGAATCTTGTAGGTCTCATGTTAATCATCTTCTGTGTCGTGATATGTCTATTAAAGATTTTATTTCCATACAAACATTCAACGCGATGACAAGATAACGATGAGTGAATATTTTAAACGATGACACATTTTACATAACATTGTTTTCCGAAAGTTTATCGAATTTACATAACGGAAAGGTGATAAAAATGATGAAAATTGAATACTTCAACAGATAATCATGGAATATTAACAGAGAAAAATTGCTTACAGTACATCAATAATTCAACAATGTGAATATAACCTAACTGAATCGTATGAGAAAACAATTCACTATCGAAATATCTCAAACACATTGAACATGAAGAATTTCTCCCGATGAACCTATCGAGGTGTAAATTGAAGTTTGTAACGAACGGATCCGATCGACAACTGATATAAAAAATCGAGATATATCGAAACATCCCACAACTATCTTCAATTTTCATCAAAAAATTTCTCCATAACCCAATCTCAATAATCGCAATCACTTCCAATTCATTTCGATATCTCAATCGAATCTCGAAATCGATATCGATCACTACCAATCTTCCAATCCTCCATTAAAGCAAACGAGAAAAAAAAACAGTTCTCAATAAATACAGAAATGAATTTTTTCTTCTTAACCCAGTTGGAAAGAAATTGTCTGGAAATATGGGTTATATCGAATACATATACAAATCGCAGTTTACCAAGAGGGCAGAGTCATATGTGTGTAAATGTATGTATATAAATATCAATCTCTCTTATTCTCACATGAAGAAAATAGAGACACAGCAAATGAGGAAGAAAAAATGCGAGTTGAGTGGGGTTAACTGTGAATGAAGTTAACCAAGGCACCAAGAGAGTGAATGGTCCTGACGACATGCGCGTGGCTTCCCCATTCCCTTCAAACGAACGCGGTGAGATAGAAACAGCAAAGACAGAGATGGTTACAGAGAAAGATGAGTTTGTTCCGGGGAAAGAGATATATTTCCGTGTATGTTTACATACATAATAAACAAATATATATTTAAATGAACTCGAGTTGATTTAAAAATACGATTTGATGTATAGCAGAACCCTTTTCGTACCCTTAAATTGGTTCTGCGATGACGATGCAATGACGCGCGAGATTGGGTAAATTTTTAGGTTAATTATATACGTTCACGTATATTTATATGTAAGTTTATATCGAATGTCTGTAATGTTATATGTAAATGTGGAAATTCCAATTCTATTTTAGACTACTGTTTCACACGGTCTCGCAAATTGTCATATGATTTTTTAATCGTGACGTGAGTACATCGATCGACTCCACTGATGTAACTAACTTCAGATTGAACGCCTAAATGCTCGTTGGCGGTTCACACTCATCAATGATGGTTTTCATTACGAATAAGTGAGGAGAAATCAGCTTTTTTTATCGTTATAGTAAAAGATAAATTTTATGCGTCACTAACCAATAAAGATAACCTAAAATCTTATAATTTATTCCCCTAACTTGCTATAGATTATGAAGAAAAAATCCTAAATCGATATACAGATTATACACGAAAAAAAAGGGAGTATCAGACACAGTGAGACTTTATTGATGAATGGTGAGGTAGGTATACTAAAATAACAGTTATTAAATGATGGAATAAAAGGCGCGATGTTTGCACAAGCTGATCGGTTGCAATATCGAATCCGTATTGAGAAACAAAATAAAAAAGAATACAAAAGGTAGAATAAATAAAAAAGAATGAAGAAATATTTATATGGGCGGAGGAGTTGTTGTCCCGGGTATCGTTGTTGGATTAAAGCCTGGTTAAAACCTCGCGTTAACGGGGCGGTACCTCATTGGAAAGACGGGTGAGACCACGATTTACGATCTCATCCTTTACTTCTTGTACTTATATTCCTCTTCCTTCTCTCACTTGCACTCGCACAGTACACTCGATCTATCTACATCAATTTTGTACACTGGACTTTTCTCGTTACACATAAATGATCCACAATAAATTTTTATTCAATAATTTATTCAATATTTCTGAAAGCAGTTGTGAACTATTGCAGTTTTTCAATGGACAATTTTTCTTATTTTATTCATTAAAAAAGATGAGAGTTTCTCGGGAAACTAGAAAATTGAGTGATTTTATTAGGAATTTTTTAAAAAAATGTAGGAAAAAAAATTCGAATGATTAAGATGTAATTTTTTTTATTTCTTTTCATACGATTATCATCAAGGCCATGTATATATATATACGCTCGCGCGCGCGCGCGCGCGTGTGTGTGTAAATCGATTTCCAAAAAAATAACTCTTATCTTCGATATTTACTCTTACTAATACGCGAGACTGTTCTTTGAAGAAAAATTTTTCACATGTATATACAACTGTTCGTTCGAACCATATTTCTATCGCTGTTTTTTTTTGTTTCCCATTTCATTCTTGAATTTCAGCGGTTGGAATGCAATTTTTGATTAGATCTCAAATGATACCATTTTTTTGTTCATTTATGATGATGATTTATTGAAATTTAGGGTGAAGATTTTGTTCAGTCCCATTGTCAATCGAGTTTAATCCAAAAAAGCGACGTAAAATTTGATTATTTTTAGTAAAACTAGGAGTTTTAGTCAAATTTTTAGTCTTAGAAAAGTTAAAGTAACGAGCTAAATTGAAAAGAACTATCTCATTAGTGAATAAATATTTAAAAAATTTGGATTTTTAGTGGAGAAATCTTCATTTTATTCTAATATAAAAATTAATTATGTGGTGAGTTTAGTCCTAAAAATAAAAACAGCGAGGATTCCGAATGACATATCCTTATTAATTCATAAATTTCTTTTCTTCTCGTCATTTATACAATCAATATCATTAATAATGTCGATATGAATATAAAATGGCGATTGGCGTCACTAGTGAAGTACTGAACGTGTTTATTCCTGCAACTGTACACATAACACACCATATTAAATTCGCTTAGCGCATATATTCTCATTTCATTATATATCCTCCATACCCATGTGCGATTGGTCAGAATCATGTTTCTTACCATTCACTCACACAGACGATTTACAAACATTTCGTTCGCACAACGTGGCTAGTTATATGATTGGGACCCAGCCTTCGATTAGACATCGAACCAATAACCGACTGCTGTTTTGCTGTTGCTTTCTGATGTTGATGCCCGAGGGGGAGGCCGCAGTTTTTATGTTAATATAGAAATATATTCATATATATCGAATATTTATGTGAGAGAGTGGAAGTTACATGTATACGATTATCAGAGCGTGCTAGAAAATTATTGATACTCATAGAATTTCTATCTTATTTGTCAATTTCTTCGTTGTAATGGAGAAAAAAATTTACTCTTGCAAACAGAATATTTATGAGATTGTTAAAAACATTAATTGTTACATAATGAAAAAATTCTTCAATAAGAAAACATCTGGAGTTTGCTAAATATTTTCGCTCCATATTGAGAAATTTTTCTAAATACAGATAAGCTCACATCACTAAAAATTTCTTAGAAATTTTTTAGATGCTGATTCAACGGCAGAAGAGGCAAATTTATATGAAGACTTGTGAAAATGAAAATGTGGATGATAATTTTCTGGTCTCTCGATAATCTTAACTGCAACAACTTCCCTCCACAATTAAATCATTTCACATTTTTAGCTAAAATTTCCAACACCCCGGAATAACTCTGTAATGATGAACAGAAACTTCATACATTTCTTCTTTCACGAATCAAAAAATCGAATTCTATCATACAGTGCAACAAATATTATGAAAACTTACTGATAGAAGATAAATCAATAGTTGATGATACCGCTGCCAACTTCAATCGAGTACACAACACAACACAACCACTCAAACAGCACTTTAAACTATTTCTAACCTTAAAAAAGAAAAAAAAAAGTAGCGAAACTTTCACCAGAAAAAAAATTCACAAATCACACTACAAAACTCGCAATTGCAAAATCAAGTCTGCTTCGGTGCGTGCTAAATAAATAAATCTTCTTCCGTTTTAGTTTGTTAATTTCTCTAAATCAACTCGTAGATTTTATTGAAAGGTAAAAATACGAATCACAATTGAACAGCTTCAACAACTAATTATTTTGTTTCTTTCTATTTCACTCTAATTTTTTATACACTCTCCTCTCATTTCATTTTTTTTCTATTTATATTTATTCATTTACTGTAATTCTTCTTTTTTCCTTTCTCCCATTATTTCAACAGACAGAGGCACACAGATATCATTAACACTAACACTGTAACACACTGGTTTATATCCATAAGTGTAAAGTTGTAACGGCGTTGAGGATGGCTGTTGTTCTTGTTGGTTGCCGCTTCTGTTGCTGCTCCATCACTGACGACGCCGCGTTGCAACTCTCCGAGACGCATAATTTGAGCGCATAACTGCCAGCTACGATATCTTTTCTCACTCTTTTACTTCACTCTTTCTGAATTCACCTCGAGGGCACGTTTTTGAGTTGTGGTGGATTCACACTGCGAGGGAGAACGCAAAGGGGCAGAGAAATATACTGCACGCGTGTGCAAGAAGTTGGGAAAACGGTTGGTGAATGAATTAAGTAAGAAAAGTTATTTATTCTGAGTGATTAATTTCCTGTTTTCAAATTGAATCTGTTTTTTTTTTTCCGAAGGTATTTTTGTTATTCTCAGAGAATGTTCAGAACATTTTTAAAAAATTTTTAATTTTTGTGACTGTTCAATTGTCGATGAGAAATTTATTTTGTGGTGGATTAATTCTGTAGAAGAATTGTTTATTCATCTTTCTTGATGATTTTTTAGTTCGTAGATTTTTTTTAGCGGGTTTTGGAATTTTTTTGACGTGGTAATAGTCCTGCTGACTTTGGTGCATGCACAGAACTAGCTTTTCTTCAACGCGATGGAAATATCGGGGGAAAATTAAGAAAATTCTGATGATTCAAGAAGTTTTCACAGAAATTATTGAAGAATCTTCAGTCCCCATTCAACAATCGAGATAAAACATCACAAATGAATAACACAACTCCCACACTCAGCACACACTGCAACAAAATTTCTACAACCCCCGAAATTCTATTCCGAAATGAAAAATAGAACCAACTAATTCATCACTCGATTAATAATTGTAAAAAAATTTATCACCGCTAAATCAAAAATGAATTGCATCAACAGGAAAATCACATTTGAGAACTTGTAGCACTGCGATTCGTTATCTCTCGCGTTACAATTGATTTCAACGAGAGAAAAAATGAAAACGAATTAAAATAGGCTGAACTGAAATTTTCCAGGAAACTCTTCACAGATGTACCAATTCAAAATTGATTCGTTTTATGTTTGATTGATGATGATTCAACCTATTGAGAACACAAAGTTCTGGGATTTTTGGGGTAAAGTGTATACGCGAGACGCGCGTCTGTGCGGCGGCGTGTTCGTGAGATGGTGCGGAGCACAGTGAGCGACGCATGGCCACGCAAGAGACGGTGAGGTCTCGCTGCCTAACCAAGAGGACTGAGCGCTCGTTGGGCGTACGAGTGTTTTGCTTGCTGACGTTCGTTTGTATGGTGGAATTTTCGTTCGTTTATACAGTGGGACTACTTTTTCATATCTATTCTCTCTAAATCTTCTTGATGATTGTTCATCTTTGATCGCCATTTTGATACAAGTCTGAATTGAAAGTTCACTGTATCTTCTCATCCAAACGTTGGAAAACATTGAAAGAATATTCGCAATCGGCAATTTTCATCTCATTGATCTCCTCATCTGGAACAGAACAGATCAATATCGATAATGTTAGCTCGACAATTGCGGCTCAAACTTTGGACACATCGAATTGAATTTACGTTCAATAAATTATTGTGATTGGCATTAAAGAAAATAATGCAAGGCATATTGACATTGCAACATTTTTAATTGAGGGCGAGTGCACTTCTAATGTCCTAATACTTTTCGAAAACGTCAATTGTCGTAGTGAATCTACAAAGCAAAGGTTAATCACCTTCTTACTCACATTAGAAAACATGAAAAAAAAATGTCTCGCAAGATCAGTGATACGATTCCTCATTGGGGCAACTGCGTCACATGATTCGAATCATCCAATCACTAAACATCGATTCTCGAATTTCAAAATAGAGAATATGATAAAAAAATACGTTCTCTACTTAACCTCAATGCTCTGAAGATAAACATAATTGATTTAACCTAGAAAAATAGTTTTTGTTTCTTTTCTATTGTTCTTCCTCTATCTAACTTCAAAATTGTACATAAAGTCAACCAATCAACTGAGGTAAAATCAAATATTCCACTCAATGTGAACAAACTGAGCAAGACTCATTCACTTATTCATCTGTTCACACATTCATACATTCATTTATTTTTAACAAGTAAAAAACATACATACCAGCCACAATAAATCTCCTATCTGCATTTTTCCTTTCTCTATTACTTTCTATTTTCAACTAAAAAGAAACCAGAGTAAAATTGTAAACGTCCAAGGAATCGGGATGAGCTTTGTCGACTGGTTGAGATGCACCTGGCGTGTGTCCTCGCAGTAAAGTCACAGTATAGAGTCCATCCTCACTCAGATGGGTAAAACCACTCTGCTTTCGTCCCCCACTCTATTTCCTGCCACAATCTGTGCATATATGCATAAATATTTCACATATACTTACATAAATACCATCTAACACATCAAGAGTACAATCTTCATTGACCGTCTTGCGTGTGTCGATGGAAAAGGAAACAGAAATGAACAACAAAATATTTTACATTATTGAGAAAAATTATTTTTCAAACGATGAGGTTAAGTGATAAAAAAAAATGGCAGAAATAAACAAAGAGAGAAAAGTAACAACCATTTGAATCAGGTATACGCATCCTGTATAAGGAGGTTATTTATTTCGTGGTAGATTTACCGATGCCTTGCGTGTATCGATGCATTATACGTGTGAGCTAAAGATATATACATATATATATTTATTTATATATGTGCGACGCCCGCAAGTGTTAATTTGGCGGAGGCCAACGATTGTCGGTGAATTGGCACGACTGTATAATCAAGTGTATGGAAAAAGAAACGAGACAACAAAATGGTGGGAAAGAATGGTGATATAAAATTTGTTTTGGGTATTTTGTTTATTTACTTGGGATTTCATGGTGACTCTAAGAATTTTGAGTATTGATTTCTGATAGTTTGCTTTGTTGATTTTATTCATATCTCATACATTTCGCGGGAGTTTGAGTTTGGTTATTTACTCAGAATTGGACGGTATAGATTGGAGGTTAGATTTCATGCATTTTGTTACGGGTTGTTTTGGCGATGATGCTCTGTATATTTGCGTGCATCCGGGTCATCGGATGAACATGAATGGATTTTTCATGATTTGTTGCTGGTACTTTTTTACATCTTATAATTGAGATCATTAATTAAAAATTGAGTAATTATGCAATTTCATTCATCAATTGGAACAAAATCAACAAAGATAAGCCATCAAATTTTTATATCAACTTCACTATAATTTCTTCTCAACCCTTTCATTAATACATCAATTAATTCTCTACTTCCCCTTTTTTTTTCTCTTCTCATGGTGAACTGAATAACCAGACATAAAGGATTTTCCATGGCAATGAATTTGAACACGCGACGTTGGCGCCAGTGAATTTATTAATTATCGCCAATACGCTTGGCTGATGTCTCAAGAGTGCATTTAAAGTAATATTCAGAGAAAAAAAAAGGAAGGGAATCAACAAGTGAGAGGAGAAAAAAAATCTTCGAATGAATTAATATACGAAAACGAAATTGAAATGTGACTATGCACACAATACTGAGTGCGAGTGAAACAGAATACGAGACCAGAGACACACATGAATAGAAACAAAAATAAAACAAAAATAGAAATAAAAATTGCAGTTGCACAGTGCTCGCGTGTAAATGCAAATTAACGCGTCGTGGCGGTCTGTCTCAATGACACTCGACAATTCCACCACTATACCCAACAACACTTCAATCATACAAAAAAAAATTGAGAATGTACAATCTTACATACTGATATACATGTACAAGACATTAAAATTATGATCAAGACATCAGAACAATCATTTACTTGCATTGGTATGTAATGTAATTGGAATAACCACCCTGAGGACGGAATGGTAAAATTCTCTCGCTCCATACTTTCATAAATTAATTTACTTTTCATTTTTCCTCAGGCCACACATCAATTAAAAGTTTCGAGTTGTATGAATTCGATGTTCATTTAATTGTATTGTATAAAATATTGAGGTTATTTTCGTTATTCTATTTTTCCTTCAGCTAAAATCATTTCTTTTTATTTTTTAAAGCGATAATATCTTGGCAAATAATCTGAACGCTTTCAACAACGCCGACTATATACACATATTCATGTACATACACAGATTGACAAAAAAAGAAAAAAAGTGAATAATGTAGTGAGAGAGAAAGAGCACATAATGCCCGAAAATTAAACAGGTCCACGAAACGACTCTTATAGGTTACAGGCTGCTGCTTGTGGTACAGAAAATTTTTTTGCTACCATGTGCAATATTTATTTTATTATTTTTATTATTTACTTCAGCAATGTATGTGTATCGTTGTGCTTATACTCAGCAATATCGCGAAAAAAAAGAAGTATGGGTGAATAAATAATAAAATAAAAATTACACACGCCCTCTTCAAGGTCCCAAGGTGTGTTTGGGTAATTGGAATTTGTCCAGGTAGATGTGTGTATATATATTTTGGTTGATGGATTATTATTATAGGTTATGTGCAGCTGCGATATGTCGATACGTGTGCGCGTGTGTGCGCAGTTTTTTTTTTCTTCTCGTCCGAACGATAAATGTGAATATGAAAAGATTTTTTTTAAGTTTGTATGAATGAGATATAAATATTGCTTTAAAAAATGTGGAGAGTAGATTTAGCAATATGTACTGATGGGAGTGTTATGCATGCGATGTTTGATCAATGCGGGTGTTGGCATTGGTGAGAATGAAGTGGACATTGCAAGTATAATTCGTAATCTTCACTTTGTGCGAAATTTCTTCATTCAATTCATTTTACTCAACTCGAGTTATTTGATACTTAGAGTTGTGCTCATTTTGGTGTGTTCTGTGTAAAGAAACATTGACAGCTGCGCACGCACACTGTTACAGGGATACGACATAATGAAGTTAGCCATCAATGATTACGTACAATGTAAAATTATTTTGGAGACGTTCACTCGTGGGATTTCCGAGTTGTGAACGTGATGGAGATAACACGCGTGTGAACGCCAATTGATTATATAGGACCATCGCATTCTTGTCCTAACACGTGATGGTTGGTAGGATTGAGCTACGTGAAGTTGAAGTGATGCAAAAATCCACTTCAAATATCCACAACACGATTGAAAATTTCTTTTCACGATCAGGGGGCGTCAAACTCACCATCCGATCGTTGTTCCTTGGTGAAAAATTATTGCAGAGAGTTGACATCTCTTCAAAGAAAAAAAGTTCTATCTTTTCCAAAAAAAATTCGACAAAGCCCATTCTCATTTCCATATTCTATCATCACAAACAATGGCACCTCTTTCAACACTCCCAACCTTCAAAAATAAAAATCACCTGATCATTTTTCACACCTCTCGAACAATCTTGACTGCACCCTCAAATGCCCGTTGATGAAACAATGATACAAAAAAAAAGAACCATAAGAAGATTGAAGTGGAAATTCTAAAAATAAAACAAACAGAAATAAAAAGTGATGAATAAATTTCTTCAACGTCCAATCTCATCAATCATACGTCTAAGAATTAAAACAATGCCCACGTGTCACACACAAACGTACACACATAAACTGCGTTGTGTTGTCGGTTGATATTATCTAAAAGCTACCTCGTGATGAGGTGTGAATTCATCAGTGATGGGTTATACACACATATACCTGTACCAGAAGCATGTTCTCCTCTGCACACATTATTGAGGTTATGTTATATTATGTATATGGACATACACATTTGATATACTTCACAATATACGATACATTTTATAAGGATGCGATCGGATACAGTGCTTCGTCTCGCGCGTATATATTCCATTAAACGTCCTACCACGAGGTGTTATTAGGTGGGCGGTCGCGACAACATACACAAATTTTTTTATCCCATTTCATTTTATTTATACATAGAACTTTTTTATTTTTCTCCATTTATTCTCAAGCTCGTCCTCTTCAATTTTGCTTCCTCCACTCGAATACATTATCCCATGTTTTATTTCTATTTTATTTATTTGCCAACGTTGAAACAGTTTTTGATTTTATCTAAATGGGAACTTACCAAGTACATTCATTAATTATTTGAATAATTAACGTATCAGTCGACACTAGTGTTCAATAAATGATATATAACGATGGGAATTAATGTGCCGTGAGATCATAGATTTTTTTTCCTTCTTTTACTTTTATTTTCGTTTCATTATTTTATCTCTATTTTGCGTGAACGTGAATATCAATAATTTTTTTTAATGAACTTTTCAATCGTATTTATCCATAGTAATCGTAGATATTTTTATTTTCCATTATTATTTCTACGTTTGACGTTTATTAATGCGCTTGAATGATTTGCAGAAGTTGATTTGTAGTTTAAATTAATTATTTAATGTCTCAGGGATTTATTGCGTCTTTTTCCATTGGTCTTCATCGTTCTCGTCATTTATCCAATGAATAATCAAATAATTATTGAATCCATTGATACACGTGTGCGTTCTTGCATTCTTTTTTTTTCATATACTCAATGAATTTTCTTGAATTTATTTATCAACTGCGTAGCTTGGAATTTCATTGACTCTGATTCATATAAAAATGCAATGAAATCCGATTAATATTATTGCAGTTGTATAATTCGATTGATATGTGTTGTTTTATTGTGTAGTTGTGTTGGAATAAAACAATGAACATTCTTTATTGTATTTACGGTGGCGAGACAAAACAAAATCCTTGGTATCAAACGCCGGCGCCAGACGCCTTCTTGAACTCTGGTCTCCCTCTTTAATTTTTTCCACCTCTTTCTTTTCGTTCTTCTGATGTTAAATATTTTTCATAGTTTTTTTTTTTTTCTCAACTATTGTGTCATATGAGACACGATTTAAAGAAGAGAAAGTATCATGGATGAGAAGTTGTCAATCAAATGTTTATGGAAATGAAGGATTGTTGTCGACTGTATTCTTTTTTTTTATGTACTCATTTGAGAGTTTATAGAATTGTTTTCTATTGTGGAGGTTGATAATGCGAATTCCTCCGTACTATTCTGTCTATTTGTATGACAATAACGTGATTTCAATTGAATTTTTGTCAAAAATATAAACCTACGACACAATTGTGTAGATTAGTCATCGACTTTTTCATTTTTATTCACCAATTTAATTATTCAATTGAAATGGAATATCTGCCATTTCTCATTGCTCCTCCGCATTACCTGCTCATGATTATTCTTCATTATAATTCTATTCTTCCTATTCTGTTTCAAAAATGTATCCTCAGAATCGTGTATTTATTTTTGTTTGTTTATTTATTTTTATTTTTTTATTTTTTTTTTTCATAAGAAACAAGGATGAAGACAGAACGAGATTTTTATGGGGCGACGGTGTGCGATTACCAGATGTCAGGCCAACTCTTGGAAAAAAACCCACAGGAGGTCTCGCACAGACACAGGAGGCTAATAGATGTCTAATAATGGTGTCTGCATAATACTCGTGAAGATATTTTGCAGAAGAACAACGATGAAAAAAAAACTGAGAAAATAAAAGAATGAAAAAAAAACATTTTACGAAAAATTATGTGACTCAATCTATACCTGCGAAAGGATCATCCCCAAAATGCAAACTGCTTCACAAAGTTCTTCCTGTTCATCGCAACAAACTCTCAAATATAATCATCATCTGGGGGAAAAAAAAAGAACGGAGTATAAATAAAAGAATTAAAAATAATATGAAAATAAATCAACGAGAGAAATAAATCTTGTTAAAAATCAGGAAGAGAATGCAGCAATAAAATATATGAGGTGAGAACGAGAATTTATTCGTCGAACAATTCTTTTTCTCTCTCCATTTAATTCAATTCAATTTTTTTCCACCGTCGTTTTATTTATTCATTCATTCATTTACTTTTTCTTCTTGTTCCATTCGAATCGTGATACCAATTTTTTATTGGTGTCATAAATCGTTGTGAGACACAAACCAACTGCATTACAAATTCGGTGTGACTAATTGCTCACGATGATCTTGACTTATTGGCGAAGACCGTGACGAATTATTTTTTTATTACGACAACGAGAGCGAAATTTAATTTTATTCATCTCCATAAATATATTGAGAATATTTTTCTTTTTTCTACTCATTCGTCATATTTCATTCTCTTCATTCGAATTTTTAGAATATTACGCAATGAATTATATTGAAAAATTATTTACTCTATGACTTCATTTCTAATGTTTATTTATTTAATTTTTTTTTTTTTTGCATAATCCTGATGGTAATGATCCTCATTGTTATCCTCAAAGGTGCACACGCTGGAATCCAGTCGTCAGGACGACGTGGCGCCAAGAATTTCTGTTTTCTTTTTTAGTTCTAAAGCCATATTATATATTATTCACTTGCGTGGTATTTTCTCCACAAAGCATCGTGTTCTGTGCGTGTATTCGTATGTGTTGAGTATGTCTGCAATAAATCGTGTCTTGGTTAAATGGGCAATAACACTTTCAATAAACAAGCGCATAGAAAATCAAAATCTCACGCTATTTCTATTCTAGAATTTTCTTTCATAATCTAATTCATCATAAATTATATTCACTTAAGCTATACATCAACCATACTCATGATGTTTAATGAATCATGCGCCATTTTATGTGCTTCTTTTTTATATTTTCAATAGTAAACAATTTATTGCATTTCATATTAAAATGCAGATGGTTGTGATGTTGTTTGAAAGATAAAAATAAAAAGCAATAAACATGGCGGTTATGAACTTTGTGTTTTATTCACATTTGAGATTTCACGTGAATCCGTTTCGCAATGACTTCGATTCATGACTTTCAATCTCATTTTTGCGAACGAGTTGTATCATCCATAGTGTATCAATGAATCATCGAGGTATTGTTAAAGAAAAGAAAAAATATCTCAATCTTATCCTCATCCATTTTGTGATTGCTCTATTCCTGCTCATCTGCGATAAAATCAGATTGACACGTCATCCAATGAATCGAGATAATTGGCTAATGAGGAGCGACGTCCTCCACTTTATTTTCATCTCAATCATCAAACTCAATATTTACGTTCATATAATTTTTCAATGTAGATCACCCATCTGATTGATCGTTATGATTGATCAATGAAGAGAAACGTCCCCAATCGATCTCAATTTGATTCTTGGGCTCATTATTCCTATTTATAAACGATAAATGGGAGTTGGAGAGTAATCTAATTGGCTGGAATTATTGACCAATGGAATGAAATGTCCTCATTTCTGTTTCAGCGATTCGATCATTGCGTTCGATATTTTCTATCTGGACATCTCGATAAATCAAAAAAATTGAATGCATATAAATGTCATTTATTAAATCAACACTTTCAATGCAAATGAGGAAATATGAAGTATACACACAAGAAAGTAAATGGAAAGAACCCGTATTGACATTTAAATATCTCATGTGATGATAGGAAATATAATCGATCGTGTGAAAAGTGTCACGTTCTTATATGGCAAATATGTTACTGTATATTTCAAGTACTATTGGCAAATACAATATATAATAAACAAATACTCCTTTAAGTACCCATACATACACATGATGGGAAACACTATACACATACACACTTCATGAGAAATGATTGAGGACCACTCGAGAATTGTGACTCTGCGCTATGTTCAAGTCCCTCGAATTCCACTTCTACATATTCACATTCATCCAATGTTTATTTGTCACACGCGTATATTCGAGGTTAGGTCATTTCAACTCTTTCTCTATTTTTCTTTTACAACTTGTTCAACTGTGAATACTTCATTGTGTGAAAATTGAAGGAGAAAATCAACTGTTCGTTATATACTCAAATGCATATGCTGTTTGAAAAATAAACTGAAGGATGTATACGCATATTTGACATTCTTTCGACCATGTCAAATAACCTCAAACATCATCCATTTCATCTACGGTTAGATATTTCAACATTCTCCGATCATCATGATGATATTAGGTTAAGAATATAATTATATTAGTATTGGAAATAATGAGTGGACTTATATAAAAGGATTTGCGCGCGCAACATGAAATTTGACATGTGAACATTCCCGCTTTACCCTTTGATAGAATTTGTTCGAATCAGTTGTCGGTTAGACAGTTTGTGGTTGATAACCTGCATTACCAACTGTGATACATCAAGAAAAGTAGTGATAATTTGAGGGTTAGTGCTGACTTCCAGCGGAATGTTAAAATAATATCAATTGTGATTCATTCCAATTTATCCTGGTGAGTCAGTTTTGGTTAGTTCCACAGATCTTTAACAATACAATAACACGAACGTAATTATAACCTCGCATATATCAAGAAAAAACACAATGAAATAATGTCGTGTCAAATCAAAGGAATTGCGTTTATAGTGGATCCTAATGATGTCAGAGCGCGATTAGTTCTCGATTCTTCTATAAAAGGTACGAAATAATTTGATGTACAATTTTTTTCCTGTTCAGTGATGAATCAATTGATCAACTTGGAAAGAGTGTTGGAAATAATATTGATCCAAAGTCCAGTTTTGGCAATTATTTAATAATCAGATGGACAGTCAGGACTAAAATGAAACTTCGGGGTTGATCATTTGGAATGAATATCGGCTTGAGTTCTTGTTTCGTTACGATACTAATTGACTTGAAGAAACAATTCACTACACTCATATAACTTTCATATCTTCTTGTAGTTGATCCCACCGCCAAGAATGAACTGCCACTGCAAGATTGTCACATTTCTTTATCCTCTTCCAGCGACGTTATGGCAATTGCATTCCATAAAAATATCGTCATCCTCACATGTAAGTACATGACACAACAAGATTTATCACCAGTAATGGATCTTTGGTTAGTCTCGATCTACACTTCTGCATCTTTCACAATCATATCCCATTGATACGATTGGACAATGAAGATGTTCAATATAATTAAAGATAAAAATGAAATAACAACAAGATACCACATATTGTAATAATTTCTAGCTAAATGGGACACACAAGAACCTGGTGAAATTAAAAACAAATTTCATGTAACGTGGTCTGGTTCATTATCCGACGAGACGAATAATGAACACATTACTTCAATATTATGTCTACCATTAATATCGAATGGCAAATCAAGTGGGATAAGCGGACCTGATTGGACTTGCATAGCGGTGGGTTTTAACACGGGTTACGTCCGTCTCTACACTGAGACTGGCGCGCTATTACTTGAAGAACAATTGCATAATGATTCAATACTCAGGATAAAATGCCAATCGTTGGCGCCACCACGACACGTTGGTGACACTGGATTAAGTGAAGAAATTCATATTCTATACAACACGATAATATGTATATTACCAGGCTTTCAATTATTTTCAACATTGCGAGCGTGTCGTAATCACTTAGCTCGTGTTCAAGCCAATTGTACAGACAAACCACCCTCATCAATCTTGACATTCAAGAAGTTCGGATTTAGAGATCAAGATTTGACTAACGATTGTGAAGTTATTGGCACAACATCAGTGTCAACATTTGATCATTTGATGACTGCGTCTTTGTGTGGTGGATTCAATGCCAATTATCGTTCAAGTGCTCCACAGCATAATTTAATTATATCAACAGGCAAACGCCCATTCATTGGATTTCATTTTGCTATGGAAGGTGGCGCCGTACCGATTCTCTCTGATGTTGCAATCGCAATGGCCAATTCATTAGTAAGTGCAATTGGAAAAATTGGCGGCAGTGTACCATGGTTTAGGAATAATACAAAAACATCATCAGTTAACAACGCAGATAAAATTAAAGGACCAGTTAATGAATTGGCAGAACCGATGGCATGTCGATTCGGTTTGAGTGACATCATGCGCGAGGGTGATTGTCTTATTATTAGTCCAAACAGACAATTATCCGTCGTTGCTGATGCAATGGGACGGGTTATTTTGATTAACAACAAACGTGGTGTTGCATTAAGAATGTGGAAAGGTTATCGCGATGCACAATGTGGATGGATTGAAGTTAATGAAGATAAACATCGAGGTAAAAGTTCGAGAAATGGCAAATTACGCACTGCAATGTTTTTAGTTATTTATGCACCGAAGAAGGGGGTTATTGATATTTGGGGTGTTCAACAAGGTGGTAAAATAACGACATTCACAGCGAGTAAAAATGGCAGATTGTTGTATATCAATTATGGTTTATTAGGTTTGAATAACGTCACGACACAATTTTTAAATAGACCACAATACTCGTGTGTATTTATTGATCCTCTAGGTGGTTTGAAAGAAATAACTGTACCGTTCCATTTTGCTCTGAGCAGTAAAAATGGTAAACGCGCTCGTGATGTGCATTTGTTTAAGAAATTAAAAACATTCATGCGCGAAGAGGATTTCGATGATGACAAACTGATCAATGAAGTCACCAATATTTGTAATGAGTTAAAAACAAATGAGATACGATTACAAATTGTTGAAATGTTGATGACAAATAAGCATACAATACCGGATGCTTTATTAACTGCTGTCAATTGTTTTGTTAAAGTGTTGATTCAATATGACGATGATGAACTAGAACCGGCTGGTAAATCATTGTATCATATTTCAATACAATTACAGAAAGCTATTGAATTTTATAAATATGTCCGTTTGCAATTTGACAAACCGCCTGAATATGATACAGTAGCGTCACAAAATATTCCAACGTCGAATTATCTTGCGCATCTTCTATTAACGTCGGAACGAGAAATAAATCGGATATTGAAGTTATCAATGAATTTATATAAATATGATGTGATAACAAAGCCACAAAGTCGTGTAACATTCAAAGATGATGGTGGATTATTTCTAGAGTTCATATCTTGCTTTGATTTCGGTGTTAAAAATTCATTGAGCTTGGTCAAAGATGTCAATGATGATAAGAAATATCAGATTGCTTCATTGATATATCAGGGGTGGATGTATTCATGTGAATCAACTGCTGACTGGGAGGAAGCAGCACAACAGAGCAATATTTGTGCACAAACAATGTTGCAACTGGCATTGATTTATTGGTTAGAAAAGCGACCGGGTGCGCCATTGCAAATCGAATTGATGCGTTTTACATCGTTGTTACATTCTATATGTGCTCTTGGTAATCCTGAAGATATCAATATGGAGTATAACGAGATATCATCATGGTGGCGAGATACACGAAATATTTTATTGGAATCAACGAAACCATTCCAGGCATTAACAGCGTCATTGGCTTGTCGATCTGTTGGTATAACGTTGCAGAAAAATAAAGATTGTATTCATATTGAACAGATCAGCGACGACAATAATGGGAATGATGATGATGAAGATGTAAAGAATGAAAATAATGAAAAAGTATTGCAAAATGATACAACCAAAGCATCAACATCCGATGATTTACCAGTTTTAACTAGTGATTGGGAGAATGTTAGTAAAGATACGTGTCAATTCACGTTGCTGATAGCAAATTTGGAAGATATTGCGATTCTGAATGCAGTTTTGAGTAAGCCACCACCTGAACATGATGAAACAACACGATTTTTCGCGTTACCTTATGAAAAGTTGGACATTTCATTGGGTAATATCGTGGCACGCGGTAGAGGTTCTGTTTCAGAAACAGTTGCTAAATGGATATCATGTTCAAGAATTGATCCTGCAAGATTAATTGACACTACAGACATTGAATTTGATCAGACCTCACAATTGACTGAAGAGAATCTGACGGCGGCCATTGACGATGTGATGAAAGAAGAGGGCGCGGCGGTTAATTTGCCAACTGCTCATGAAACTCAATTGATTAACCAATCAGTAGAAATTGGTGATGAAGTTGAGGTTAATATCACTGCAGTTGGACAAATAATCGAAAAATTAACTTTGTTGAAACGACATTTTCCATATAGTTTAAGTAGCAGTGTATTACTCGCTAATCTATGCTGGCAATATGTTATGTCATGGAGTAAAGAGGTCTCTAACCTCGAAATCCTCAATGCAGCATTGTCTGTATTACGACAAATACCAATGAAATCAATGCGTCAAGGTGTTTGTTGTCTCTTATGGACAATTCACATCAAAAAACGTATGGAAGCGGCTGCAAAATTGATAAACAAACTCGGGAAATTGCCGAAAGAACGTTTGTGTATCCAAGATATCGGACTATCCGATTCACAATCCATCATTTTTCTCCAACACTGCGTCACGTTCTTAGACATTTTCCTAGATGCAGAGGTTCTCGAAGGCGAAAAAATGGCGTCAATTAAATTTGAAGAACTATGGGACAGTCATGCAACACAAGGTCCAGAATCATTCGCTGCATTAGCAATTTCTCAAACTCCAGCTTGGTACGATTTGATATTACTTCACTTACAATTGGCCAATGTATTGCATATGATGGGACATTTTAATCTAAAATCGACGAAACCTATGGCGAATTTATTCGATTCAGTAACAAATCGATATTTCTTTCAAGATATTACTGATAAAGCCATTATAACTTGGTACCGCGATGATAAACGTGATGAATTGAGGTTAGAATTTCTATGTCGTGTTATTGGTGCATCAATGGAGTCAATTAATCAAGAGACTAATCATTGTAATAGCTTTACATCGACGCAGGCTATTGAATGGATGAGTAAATGCCAAACCTTAGCGTCTATATGGAAAATAAATAGCGATAAATTACGGATACATCAAGTCTGTGAATTTTATATCAATGGCTTTGATCGTCTAGCTGATGAAGCATTGACTGCGATTAACGATGTGGAAACACTCGCTAGTAATCTATTGCCAATTGCTGGTAGACGTATGATGGGTTACTTGTCAAAAACACCAGATTTATTGGAAGAAGTTTCACGTATTAATCCAGCATTAATGCAATATTTGGAAAATTTGAATGTCAATTCACAAAGTGTCGTTATTACAAGTTGTTCTAATGATGATACTGTTGAATTGGTTCGTAAAATATCACGTTATTTACCAGAAACACACAGTGATTATCATTTCGCACAGATGATGTTGGACGCTACCTTTATTTATGAAAATATCGCGCATGGATTAATGTAAATAGAATGAATGAATGATTGTGCATATTTGATGACGAATGGGAAGAAATCGAAGTCAACTGTGATATGTATTTGTTGATTTTTTTTTTTCGCATTTACTACCGTGTTCCTCTTATCAATATCATCACGTCTCCTTCTCAAACTTGAATCCACGTCTTTTAATTGTGAATTTTTATGTTATGAATATTTTGGAAATAACTTTTGAGGTTATGTCCAACAAGAGTAGAGACGGCTGAACTTTCTCGGGATTATTTTGTATTTTCAGTTGATTGTATAATTGATGTACAGTTGGATTTCTAGTTTTTAGAAAATAAAATTGATGATAATTCCTATGGAAGTACAACAATTATTTAATTTTAGTTCAGGATTCAATTTTTGTCATGCGAAACAATTATTGGGTGTATAACATGGAAAAAATGTCCTTCATGTTGGAAATTTGAACAACTGAATAACGAAAAGGAAATTGTAACATATGTGCATAGTAAAATTCGAATTGAAAGACAATTTATCCACAATACTTCGTTGATAACATGTCTAAATAGTCTTCTTAAATGAATTTACATATTAACTATATTGGATTAATTACAGAGGATGTATTATATACATAAATAAATTTAGGATAGTCTAAACGATAAATAAATAAATTTCTCTTCTGATTTTTGCTTTTGCTGTAAAATAATTTGAGAATTATATGGATAAAATAAATTCGTGTCGTTGTAGATATTCTTGTCGTTGTCGGTTAATCAAATAGGATAAAAAAATCCTAAATAGGATTCAGAAAATGTCGAAGCAGAAAAAATTCAAGGAGAAATAAATAAATAAATAAATGGATAATTGAATTGATTTGTGATTCACGTCAGAAACGTATTGTGAAATCTCGGTAAGATGCTCTTTTGATCGTTTCCCAATTTGTGAACTCTGAATGGTGAATTTGACAGCCAGGACTTCCCACAGTAGTCAGCCAGTGAGCCCTGTAAGTATAAAAAAATTTGAGATGACTTCAGATTAAATTTAAGAATTGTAAAATTATTTATTAATAAAAATTATCATTGAAAAAAAACAAGCTGCTCGATTGCTTTATTACACGACTCAGAAAATTCTGTACTGACACCACCTGTGTGGTCCTAAACACAAGTTGACCACTAAATTATAATTAGCGGACTAATCAGAACGACTCTCAATTTATTTTCAGGTCGCGATACAGTCGCGTCGATCGGATGCCACGTGACGACATATGAAGAAAAGTAGAGAGAGAAATGCAGAAAAGAGAAATAATACAATGAGAAATGGTGAATGATTGTCAACGATTCAAAATGATGGAAAAATATTCATCAATCTGTTCAATTGTTTCTCCAATTTTTCGAAATTCGTCCCCGTGAATATTCTGAAGGGAAAAAAGTTGCGTTTCGTAATGATCTTTTGTTTCCTCTTCTTATTTATATATTTTAATTGTCTAAATATAATTCCGAATTTGTTAGCTTTACCATATATATTGTTCATGAAATATCTGCAACTTCCTTTCTGGTTTACAGCCAAAATATTTTTTAATGAAGCAATAATGTGTGTTCAAACACTCGCCTATTTAGTCTACGACCTTGGATCGATTCTTGTAATTGTCATTTATTTATTTATATTTATTTATTTCACATTGTCTTCCATACGCGACTTTGCTCGCTAAACAATAAGGACAAATCAATTTCTCACATGATCAAACCACTTTTCTCATTTGAAAACATTTCATATTCTCATCACAAATCTTCTGATAAAATTGGAATAATTTTCACAATACTCAACAAAATTCACGTCAAAAAAATTATGAATTTTCCTAATTTATTGTCTGATGATTAAATTGTTTGATAGTCTAAACATTCAAGATATTCTCTCGCCTAATCTGTCAATTATTTTTAAAAACGATAAAAAAACCACTGTCTTCAAAAATTCCATTCAACATCTGGAATGATCTTGAATTGGAAAAGATGTGCGAAGGCGTTTGTGATTATTTCATTAAAGCTCATCATTCGATGTCAGTCTTTGACCTAATGACAGTCATGAATACGAACTCATACACACGTGTATGTGTATATGAACCAACGATCACATTTTTGAACCGAGGTCAACACTCAATGCATAAAATGTTCGTACGAAAAGACATTTGTATGCTTGGATGACATTTCACCGTCAAGGTAAAACAGTGCAACAATTTTGAAGAACAAAATTCTTTCAATTGGTGAATAATTGCACACGAGACGAGAATTGTTATGATTATTCAATAAAAAATTTCATTAATGATGGGAATGTTTTTTCAATTGTCTTTCATTTGCGAGCAGTTCTTTGATTGTTGATATGTTGAATTGATCATCGTTGACCAGATATTTTGCAGTGATGAATTCATTGAGAAACTCTAGCGGTTATTTGAGAATATTTTATGTAGAAAGCTTGTCATGTTGTCGAAGAAATTCATTTCTCAAACATAACCTGTGCAATGAATTTTCATGGAATTCATCAGTCGCATTGCATAAACTTACATTTGTTCAACGTATGGCTTTGGACCTTGCATTTTTCCCAAAATTGTTCCTGATTTTGTATTTTTTACCCAACCACCAATACCCAATGATTTACAGAGGTCACGAGTGTATTTAGTGAAATAACATCCTAAAAATGAATAATAATTTTATAAAAATGATGAAAATTGTGGACATGTCGTTAATAAAAGGCGTAGATTAATGAGCAAATTGATGAATGAATTGAAACAGTGAGAATAAGAATTCACAATTGTTTTTTCCTCATTGCTCTGTACGAAATATCTCACCTTGAACTTTTCCAAATACTTCAAATTCAACCGATGCAAGCGGTGCATCTTTGATAGGATCGTCACTTGCCATCCTCGTAAAGGATATTGTCAACTTGCCACAATTTTCACGCCGAGCACGTAAAGCCTTCCCGAACAAAAATCGATCAATGATGTTCTATTGATTATAAATTGCAATTGGAACAGAAAATAGCGATCAATAATTATTAAATAAAAATATTTATACTCTCAAAATGAAATATTTTCAGAAGTTCAAATTGTCCTGTTCAATTTTAGAAGTGAAACTTTCCCTGGTAGATTTCCTTTGTTTGTTATTTTTTGAGAATTTTCCTTTCTTGATTTTATTTATGAATTTTTATTTTTTTTTTGTGTTTCGTTATTCACAGCCAACGTCTCACTTTACGTGTCGATAGAAGTTGCGTACTGATTCCTCATTATGCAGTCGTGTGTGAGCAATGTCTTTTCAGTTAAGCCCCAAATAGATTACTCCCCACTTTAAACTCAATCACTTTGTGATGAGAGAAAGAAAAAGTGAGGTTGGGAGAGGGTTTCAAAACAGTCATATAGCGAATCATTGGCAATCGATTGCCAATCAAATTTTCCTTTATCTATCAATATACCATCACTGAAGCTTTTGATTTTTTTATCCATTCTTAATCCATTTTCGTTGTTTTAGGTTACGTTCACTCTTGGTATATCTCGTTTTTCTTTACACTTGCAGCAAGTTTCTTCCACTCTGAGGTATAAACAAACATTTTTACCATGAAAACAATCCACAAATTAGCGACTGACAATAATTTCACGATCCATTGATTGTCAGAGCGAAATATTTCTCCAAATTGGACAACATAACCCCCCAAAAAAAAAAAGAAACGAGATGAAATAGAAAAATCATAATCGACTGGGAAAAAAAAATGTAAAGAGATGACCTCGCCATCACGTAAAATATAAAATGTAGGTAATAAGGTCACTCGTTGATGATCGTTGGTTAAAATGCATCCACAATATACATTCTTCATTCTTCTGTGCAATATATACAATTCAAATTCATGCTATTGTCATGTTATTACCGCCAGTTAATATATTATTAGTACATCACAGTGGTAGATAATTGAAATACAAGAGAATTTTATAAGACATAGATGCACATCACCATCATCACTGTCATCATCACAGGATGCGCAATAATGCAAATGGGGGAGAAGGTTAGATTTAAATTTGTATATAATGATCCGCAAAGCTTTTATCGTGTTCAAACCTATGTCTATTGTTGTGTGGCCAAGGTCTTATATTATTATTGTTCAACACTGTGCGACATTACGCTGTCGCGTCCCATTCATTCATCTCCAATGAAGCCACTATATATAAATATATACAGACGCATTCACATAGAAATGGTAATGGTAAAAGAGAAATAAAATTAACAATCATCAGACTTTTCCTTAATAACTTTAATATATGTTTGCATTTTATGCAACTCATTTCTTTTCATATCTCTTATCACTTGCATTAAAATATGTTCGTATATATATACATGGCTGCGGACAATTTAAAAAAAAATTATTTAACAATAAATACATTATTATAAATAAGCAAACGAAAAAATCATTCACATTTGCAAAATCTTCATTCTCCTTTTTTATATTGCTCCACCACTTTTAGTCATTTGCCAATTTCACACTATCGCCACCATACACAAGAGGTTATGTGACACCTCTACGCACCACAAAATCCAGATGAGAAAAATACAAATGCACATTACACACTTTATATTTCACTTTCATCACTTTTGATGTCCATAATTACTTTGAATTATTTATCATCCTTGAGTGTTACCTTCTCTAGGTGGGATAATTGTTGGTGAATTGCAATTTAGAAGAGCACCATTTTCAACGTCTTTGCCATTTCCATCGTTGCATGTGTAACCTCTTGATAATGCTACCAAATTACGACGTCGTGCTTCTTTCTTCTCACGCTCAATCTGAAAGGAAAATATAAATCATCAGGAATGAGGAACAACGTGATGAAAAATGATTTTTTCATGAGCCACATGTTGAACAAATTCCAGAAGATATAAATGAAAGTATTGGACATGGTGGAAGACCAATCAAGTTGAAATGACGTTCTATCACGTAGAAAAAAGATTGCAATTATGATGGTACATTTTGAAAACAGATGATCTGAGAATATTTGAAAAACGATATGACTAACCTTGAAAAATGATCGCAGATAATGGCACGGAAACACGACACACCTTCCCTCTTCTTCTTCAGCATCAATGTAAACTCCCCTGACTAAGATCGAGTTGCTGCAATTGAGTAATCCAAGGAATACAAAACATCCAATGTGTGTAATCCAACATGACAATTCAACATCTTCCGGAAGGAACCATTGATCCAACATACTCCAAATGCCACGCCATACATTCACTGTCCCCAAAAAACTTAAAAGAAGGAATGCATCAGCTGCAAGTAAACGTGGAAGATCTTGGAGACGTGTGCAAGCATAACGCATCACAGGTTGTAGACAAAAAGTCACTGCAACGATTATATATCCAATGATCTGTGAACGGTGAGATAATTTTATTAATCTGAGGATCATCAGTTCACTCAATCGATGATATATTAAAGCTCGTTATTATTTTCAGATCATGTCAATAATATAAAATGAACAACAGATGGAATTAATTCATCACGACGTTTATCAAAATCATTTTCGAATACTTTTGATTCGTCAATAACGTCACGTTGATATTCGAATTTGTGAGGATGTGAAAAGATGTCATTCAAATGAGTAAATGTACATAACAATGCGCGGCCAAGTGCACTGGATCAAGTTCAATAGTGTCCATTCATTCACATAAGTGTCTATACATATATCTATAAATATGTGTGTATGTAGGTCTGCGTATGCATCAACTCGGTCTAAGGGTAAATCACGAAAGCAAGAGAGGTAGAAGAATTCAAGTCACAGATTAACCTACTTAAATGATCTCTATCACTTAATCGGCCTCTTGGTAAACTCTTTCATTGTGTATATCTATTTCATACTGTAGTGCAAATTTGTCATACTTTATACCTACTGACGCATCATGGGGTCATATATCATAGAATACTTTGCAGTAATAATTCAAGGGGTGTAATTGAATTCTACATGAACAGTTTCACATTTTGTGGTCTCCTGCAAGACGACTTCTTCAACATAAGTAAATTATTCATCACGGAATTTGATTATTTCATTATTGATGTTACATTGTGTGATGCTGTGAACAAAACTCGTAGGGTGAAGAAGAACTTTCATTTTCACGGTTTTTCCGTTCCAGAAGGAGAGTGAAATCGGTAAGTGAGGTTAGTTTTACAATAATTCTCCATTATTTTTTGGTTGCAACCAACTTTATTCCATCCAGTTGGTCTCTGAACACTTTGAATTATCATCTCTATCGAATATTTATCATGTCAGTTCCATACGATTTGTATTCATTGAAATTATTCTCCATTTTAGGAATTCAGACAGGGAAATTTTATCCATAAATTGACAATGAAATGGCAAAAGTTAAAAATGAGAAAAAAGATGGGAAGTGAAGCAAATATTAGACCCCAATGCGGAAGAATCTATTAAATATGAACATCAAGTGGTCTCTTTCCCCCAACCACCCCCACTCATGATTCTTCTCTTCACGTATACATTTTCAAAGGATGGGGTTATTTATCATGTACATATGTACCACACACAAACCGCGTGGCGTTTCTGGCACGTGGGTTGCATCCGGTTGGCGTCATGTCATTTATATATATCGTATTTCATCTATCTGTGTTCATATCAAAGCGCACACTCATTTAAAACACTTCAACTATTTTAGACTAGATATAATCACTTGGAGATAACATTTTCAATGTCAAGTCTATGAACTCTATGATATGAACAATAACAAATTATAAAGAGAAAAAGGAATAGAATAATTTTTCTCAGGACTGATTATCCAAACGACGTTGAATGTTATTGTAAAATTTGTTAGATAATTATGAAAATAATTGAGTAAGTGTTATGATATGAACTTGATATTTTAGAAATGACATTGGAAAAATTATGAATAATTTGATTTGATTCGTTCGTTCAATATAAGTTAGTGAATAATACAAACATGCGATTTTCGAATGTAGCTCAGGCTCGTTGTGAATATACGGGTCAGTATGTGCGCCATACCGACAATCATGCGACAATTGTTGAATATTCAATTATATAATCGAAGCAATATGAACTGGGGATAGGAAGAGTACAGAGCACCATGCTGCTATCGGTATACCAATGTGAAAATGTGTTTGTGTGTGGATGATACAACTCTGTAATTTATTTTAATATAATTGACGAAAATGTATTTGGTATCAGATTAATTTTTATGATTTTTGTTGGTGAATCAGGTTCTCTCTGAGAATGATAATACTGAGAAATAAATTATAATCGTTGACAAGAAATTTTGTATTCTTGGTAACTTTCAATCTTTCAGTAGAAGATGTAAGTGGTTAGTCAGACATATTAGTTGATTTATAATTGTGATGTTGCAATTAAATTAATGTGGAATTAATGAGATTAACGCGTAGCAGTTTATCAGGAGGTCAAGCCTAACTCGAAGAATGTGATGGTGTTGATATTTTTATAGAGAAAATTGATGAATTGTTGACACTTTTAACTATTGGTGAGATTTTGTGTTCTGTAAGTCTCGATATAAACGAATATCGCTGTAAATAATGTCGTAATAGAAAATTGTTCAACAATTCATAACCTAAATCATTTACCATAGAACAAATTGCCGAGTGTTCTGGTTCTCCTGGGAATACATGAAGATCAAGAAGTACCCAAACTCCTCGCCAAACGAAAACCACAAGTGAACCAACTACGCCCACACTAAATGCACAATCCAATACGTAAAGAGTCCAGTCTTGAGTGTTCTGAAATATTTAAAGAAACCAAACATAACCAATAAAATTATCAGCAAGACAAGTTTGGAATTACATTAGATATCACTTCATTGATAAAACGAAGTACTGAAATACACCGAAAATATGATTAGTCATATTGTTGATGAACAGAAGAAAAAAACAAATTTTAAGAGACTTTAAATTCTATTGATAACATAATCCGATTTTGGTGATAAGGAAAAATCCCTTTGGGCGCCAGTATTTTTCGATGGTATTTAATCAAAATTCACAGACAAAAATCAATAAACTGAATATGAACAAATATGAAATGCTCAATGTGTTATTTCAAGAAAGTCTCTTTCGTATGATAAAAATAACGAATGTCGAGGGCAAAAAAAAGAGAAAAACAAACTGAGAGCTAAAGAAAAATATGCAAAGGAATTTGTTTAATTAAACAGTGTCTGTAGGATATTAATAAAATGAAGACGAGTGTTGAACTCAATTGCTATCAATGCGAATAGTTAATTTAGTTCAGATTGAAATATCTTATCAATTGAAAATTCATAAGAGTTGAATATAAAAATAGAATGTAAATATTAAAAAATTATATTTTAAGCAGGTGTAATTTTTTACATAGTACTGAAACAATTTTTGGGGTTCCGAATTTATTGATTGATTAATTAACCAGATTTTCTGGGAGTTTGATTGATATTTATATATAACGAAATATTCATGTTCCACACGTGTGAGTGTGTGATTATTATTATAAAATACATAAACGTTATATATGCAGCTGACGATCGCCCGGGGGAATTACACTATAGCCGGAAACTACGTTTATATGTGTAGATGTATAAATTGGAACACATAGTAAAGAGTTTGTGCGAGAAAAATAGCGTTTAATATATTCACAGCCTGTAACAGACGAAACTTTTGAGTTCTAGTCAATTTTGTTGTATATTCAGTTGTTTTCCTTGTCGATTTCCTACGCTATGTGAAAAATCATTCAAATTTGTTGCTTTTTCAGTATCTAAAAAAGGTTATGTCACATCTTGGGTATAAGCAAAAATCAAATTTCACGCTCTGTTAAGTTTTTTAATATTTCATCGAGAAATTTGAGGTTATGGTGATGGGAAACCACATTGATTATAGGCGATTTGAATTGTATTCCTAACCTCACAATTGTCTTCTTGTATCCCTTTCTTCACTCGCATTTACTCCCATGTATCAGAACTCAACAATTCATGGAATTCATCAACTCCTCTACCTTCTTCATTCATGAACAATCAACTAAAAAGTAAATAACTCACATCAACACGAAATCTCGTTGGTACTTCAAAGTATCCAGGATGTGAATCAAGACTCAATGAAAATGGTGGTGCAGAAATATTTTTAACACCTTTAATAAAACCAAGTGCAATCAATGCAATTGTTGTTGTAGCAATAACAGTGTTTCGATTTTGTTCGGTGTAAATATAAAGAATTTGCCAACCACCACGCCATGCATTGACACAACAAAACCCATAAATAGCTGTGTAAACACGTGAACCAATATAATATGATAAACGATGTTTGTCTGGATCCAATAAATCATTCAATGGATGTTGTATCACATTAAATAAAAATAATCCACCATAACCAATGGCTATTGATGCAATTGTACTTAATATTGGGTCTTCAGGATAAATATAAATATCACTTAGACCCCATGTACCACGCCAATAACCAACCACTGCTGGAGCAGCAACAAATGCTGAAAATATTGCGTCCAATATTGTCAATATTTTTTTATAAATCCAACGTCGTGTTGGCCGTTTTATACCGGCACCTGTACGTAATTCCACCATTCTCCAATCAGGTGATTGCTGTTGCTGTTGATGGTGGTTCAATTCTAATGGTCTTGTTTCAGCAAAGTTCATTGCTAATTTCCTTCTTCTATTTTTGCGTCTTCTCCTTATCTTTTTTTCTTTGATGGTTATGATCTTTCCTTATTTATCATACGTGAACTGTTGTTGTTTCTTGATGGAAAATCATTTTGATGTATCGCATGGTTAGGTGGTGATCGTTACTTTGGTTATGTTTGAAATTTTTATATTTTTAATAATGCGAGTAAATTCTGACAATCATCTTCTTTCAATTGTGGTTAAGTTTCTTGTGATTATTCTCGTCAACCAGAGATTTTTGCTGTTGCATGAGTTCGATGGAGAGATAAAGAAATTCGCTGTGCAGTTAATAAAATTTTTTACACATTCTCAAGATCAGAAAAAATTTTGCGTCGTCGTTTCGTTTCTTCTCCAAACAACAATTTCATGATTCCACCCACACCTTTTCTTCTTTATTCACTATTGTTAGGCAATTTTTTAGATCAAAATTTCCATAATTTGTCGTAGTTTGTTCCTTTTATATTTGTCATTCCAAAAATTTTATTCTATACCATCATCTGAGTTTGTTGAATCAAATTGAGATTTGCTGACGTTTTTCAGTGCTTTCTCTTCCCCTCAATCAAAGAGCGAGAGTGAATTCCATAATCCATCATTGAATATATTATTCCCAAAATTTCATTGGTATCAATTCGGTTTCCGCAAATTAAAACTCGCTACCAACCGTCATTGAAAAAATCCCCATAGTTAACCATGAAATCGTGAAAAATTCTTATAATTGTTATTCTATTGGGAGATTTGAACGAGGTAAATTCATCGATTGCTAATCAACAAGAGCACATTGCTCTACATCTCATCGAAGTCAACATCAACATGATCATTATCTGTATCAAATTAATTCAACAGTAACAATCATCATTGACTTCTATTCAATTCCATCAACAAAATTCGATCATAACAATATTAATAAAACAATTTTTTCAACGTCACTGAAATCACTTTCACGAGCGTTTGGCGAACAGTTTGAATAGCAAGCGAGTACTGAATCCCTTTAGCCACTGACTATCTTTTTATCAACCAAGCCAGATTGTACCAATACTATGATAATTTGCTACTGTATATATACAGTGTAATGATGGTGAGTTCGTCACATTGTCATCATATACAACCAAATGTGTGACTTTGTATGAGGAACATGATAGAGAATGAAGGAGAAGGAGGACAATTCCCCTCTGCCTCCTACACAAAATATTCTCATCTTACTCTATCAAAGTTGAATGTCAATAGTTTTTCTCACTCTGTATTTGATCCAGAGCTTCCACGTGCTAATCACGAAGTGCAAGCTCATAATGTATCTATTGCCCATATCATTAGTGTCGTGGTAGTGTTTAAAGCGCACAAAAGAGCTCGACTCACCTATGCTTGTCACCGGAATTACGTAACATTTCAGAAGAAGAAATTAAATCTCATCAAGCTGTTTCAATTTCAATTCTATTTCTCGTTATACGTCATTTTCTTCTCCGTACATTTGTTGATGGAATAGTTGAAAGTAGTTTGTTGATATATTTGTTGTTTAGTAGATTTTGCTGAATGTTAAACAAAAGGTTGGCTAATTTTTGAGGTTATTTGACGCAGTTCAAGTTTTTGATTAAACAAATGGAGAGAGTTTCCGATAATAATGAAAACCGGATTCCTTTTTATATTATTGACTGAAAAATTATTGACAAATAATCAGTGGAAAATTAGTTAACAAATAGGTCTCATGTGAATAATAAAAATTTTTTGCGGAATTCTTGGGTCCTGTTTTGAATATTGTTGTGGAAAATATTCGAAAGCAATGAATGGAAGTTTGGTTATGTCTGGAGGAGTGAATTGACAATATTCAATTCAATTAATTTGTTCTGTTATGATAAAACAATTTTAAAATTGTTAACAGCATGTGAAACATGATACTGATGTGATGTTGGTAGTTTTTGTATCGACTAGTTACCTTGAGCTGTGATTTTTTGAGTGGCATTTCCTGTCGTAATAAATTCTGTATGCCTTTGTTACTTGTGATATATAAAGATTAGACAATAATGAAGTCTTTTTGTCACTCAATTAAGCTCGAGTTACAAATAATCTTCTCACCTTGAGTCCATAGAGAAATCGAGTGGGTGAAGAGAGTGTGTGTGATATTTTTGCTTTCATGATGGCGAATTCATTCATCACAATGTTTATCATTCACTTTTTATCAATTACCATCAATTCAAAAACTTTCCAAACAACACATTTCATAGCGTAATTAATTCTTTCGTAGTATAACAGACAGTGAAATCATTCGCAATAATTGCTATCACCGATAAGATGAAAATTTCCACTGAGCAATGTCAATTTTTCTGTGTCTTTCATTCGTTTCATTTGCAACAACATCAGGAATTGGAACATTTCCAAAATCAACGTCATACATCAACTTCAACTCATCACCTCAACACTTTTCATATCCAAAATTGTTTCACCGATAATTTTTATTATTATTAATTTATCAATAACTCACTTTTTTATATCGTGTAGGAAATTTGAAGATAAAATTGGGGATATCCACCACAACGATGAATGGTGGTGCCAAAAGATTACGGCTACATCGTAACACCATCAGGATCAAAATCATGGTGATAGTGAGACTTCCAACAATTCTATAAATACAATAAATATATGAGAATGGAGAAGTTCTTCCTTATCTGGAAAAGATTTGGGGATAACGATAAGACACGTTAACAAACAAAAATTAACTCATCACAGATTATCAATTCTTCCAAATTCATATAACCACTAACCTATAAATTAATTTATTTATTTCAGAATCAATTTTCGTACCTATAATCATCTGGTGTTAATGAAGTAAACAGATCCCATCCACCACGCCATTGCATATTGCAAGCGACACAGAAAAGCCAAGTGTAAATTAACCGGACAGCACGATAACCACCACGACCAATTGGATTCGAACTTCTCCACGAGTCCACAAATATTCGATGAAAAATTTCACGCAGCATTGCAAATGTCCAATGTAAACCTGTGCCCATTAAGAAACATGTCCATCCATTTCTAGATGAAAAAAATGAGAAGAAGGAGTGAGAATAATGAAGGAATTGAGAACTTATTCTCAATGCAAAATATATTTCTGAGAAGTTTCAGTTTCAATTTATTTCTCAGAACCCTGAGAGACATCCAATGGAACATCTACAGATCAATGAATCAAATTGCTCATATAATTATTAACATTCGTAATAATAATAAAGCGGATATTGTTATTGATTACGATTATTGATTATTTAATTAACTCTGGAATAAAATTCATGCAAAATTTTTCCAGTTTCATCTGCACTCCATTATGAATCCAATCAATCGTCTCTCCAATACGTATCAACATGAATTATTAATTCTCATTTACAGTTGATGTGATAATTAAACAGAGTGTATGATGCAATAACTAATGAGAAAAAGATATTGATTTCAACAGTCATAAATCACTGTCAATTGTTATATCTAGTCATGAAATGTTGTTTAATCAACCTAATGAATTACTACGTGTAAAAGTGACTCATACAGACTTCCAACCGATGAATTTCCAATCTTGTGACTTCATCGAATATTAAATTAGTGAGAATATCACATTTGTCACACTCTAAAACAATGAAAATGCAAGAATTATGTTGGCACTGGGCGTAACCTCAAAATTATTCGAAATTTTTCGATATTGATCATCATGAGGGAATGATTGCGTTCAAAATTGAGATATCAACTCCAGAATCAACAACATGTCTTGTTATTATTAATTATCCGATGATTCATCACGCACAATAGATTTATTTATTTATGCACCAACAACAAATTTTGTTATTTTAGTTTCAACTCATTCTTTGAGTATTTTCATGGATAATTTCTCCTTCGTACTGGTGTTCACTTCAGAAATGTTCATAATCATATTCAATAATTTGAATAATTGATGCTTTAAATCTTGTTCTCATCAATTAAAGAAAACCACATTGAGTTAATAGTCTAGTTGAAGTTAATTCTCGATAGATGAAAAATTTCACAATTTAAATGTGAAATTGAGTGTTAACGATAGATAATAAACAGCAAATAACTTACGGAAATTTATAAAAATCCAGTAAACTCCAAATCCCTCTCCAATGTCCGATAACTAAAGGTCCAACAATTAAAACCGCTATGAGAGCATCAACGAATGACAATATGTAATTCTTCTTCTTAACATTCACTTCATGTTTCCCCTCGGAATCGATTCCAATATTTTTTTCCAGCTCTCCATTAGCATCTTTTTTGTCTTTCACTTCTGTCTGTCCCATTGAGATATTCAACAAAACCAAATTTTCATCATCACATTAGAGTTTTTCGTATGAATTAAAAAAACTCGGGTGTAAATATTAATTCAATTTCAATTTACTCAATACTTACAATATTCAGTTGTGGTGTATTCTTAGCCATGACAATTCTCCGAAATTGTTCGCTAAATAATCCAATTTCTTCATCAGATTCGAATTTATCATCATCACTTGCAACAAACTCACAAGTTCCATTTTCAATTTTTGTCTCCTCATTATTTCCCAATGTTTCCATATTTATTGAATCCGACTGAATAAATTATTCATCCTCCCATAAATTTTCATAAAAATCTTCAAATCATAAACAAATCCATAAAATAAAATTCTTGAATAAATAAATGAAAATTTTTTCCAATTTGTCATTAATTCATCAATTCCAGTTGATGTCCGTATTCACCACTGTTCCAATTGATACTGAAAACAAATTAACAGTCAATAATTCCAACAACTAAACATCAAGAAAATATCTCTATTCATCTGTACAGATGAACAGACAGTATGCAAACATGTTTACTTCACCGATTATAAAACGCTAAAGAGATAAATCACATTTTGGTTGGACGCCTGCGCACATTCATATCCTTAATCTTCACTTGCATTTCTTGTATGCAGATTTGTTCTACACTTCGTATTATTCATTTCAATTCATTTACTCGTTGATAACCTGTATATTCCATTCAATTAATCATTTATATGTTTTCAACGTCATATTAAAATTATTTACTTCACTCAATTCATCATGAAAACTTTGAATTATCAAAACACATGTTCACTGTTATTTTCCTCCATCAAAATTTCCAACACTTCATTTTTTTTTTTTCCCCAAGAAATTTTTCCAGGTTCAAGTCCTGATTGGATGTTATCGATTATTCACGAACAAAGTCAACGTGACGAGAATAATCAATAGCTCAGTGTAATTATCCTTGGAGCAAGTTGAAACATTTCTTTGCCATGTTGTTTGGTAACCGAATGCTCCACCAGTAACAGTGTTGATGTACTTTCATATTATTGTTAATAATTTAGTTAAACAATTCATCGTCTACTCACTCAAATGACATTCGAGAGGAGAGTGAAAGTTCAGTGGTAAAATTTATGTGTGAAATATGCAACAAAAGGATTTCAATCATTTCAACAGACATAAAAACTCGAACGAAATAATTAAATAATAATTTGGTCTGATTCATCACAGATAATTCGTCAGCAAGTGATAAGTCACAGCATGAACATCAATTGCGTTTGGATTTGAAACTCAAACAAAATGATTCATGTCATGTTTTATCAGAAAGTGGATTATTCAAATCAATTCAATTCGTTGCAGATATTTGTTCATGAATTAATAAATTGTTGTTGGATAATAAATAAAAAATTAACAATGATCATCTAAAGAAAGGTTTAACAATTCAATATATATTCAATATTTATACAGATATATATAT